>BJCM01055943.1:9683-39241 GCA_018326385.1 Flaveria bidentis
AAAAAAAAAAAAAAAAAAAAAAAAAAAAACACAAAAAAAGTATATAAAAAAAATAGAATTAATAAAAGAATCAGAAGGGATAAAGTTAACGGGTCACACAGGTTGAGTGACAAGTCAAAACTTGCAATTCCTTTGTCTAGATGACCCTCACACGTTTTGTCTTACTTTTAAAACGTTTTACAGATTAATAGTATGTCAAAAATAAATACAAACATAAACATAAATGTTACTCATAATTTAGAAAGTAGAATGTTGTAATGACTAAAAGGATTACCTGCCCGCGTGGATCCATGTATTTCCTCGCCCAGGTGTTATGAGGTTGATAAGCTCCCATTGCAATCTCTGTGTCTCGAGTTCCCTCCATAGACCGTTGATTAATGTTTGCAGATCCTATAATTACATATTCATCGTCTACTATCATTCCTTTTGAATGTACGTAGATCATGAATCGCCGATGTTTACGAGTGAGTGCCTGCAGACAGATAATTAAAAACAAATAAAAATCTTCAAATTAAGGGTACTAATATAATTGCTACTTTCAAAAGTAGAATTATAGGTTGACTTTACAAGTCAGACATATGAAACTTCAACTTTAAAATAGACATATACACAATTTTTAGAGAAATGACTAGGTACACACTAAAGAAATGCTACAAACAGAATGAGACTGAAACTATTTGCAGGAAATAAATCTGTTCTCATATTCTTCAAACTAAAAACTTGATAACTTATAGGTTTGACCATAAAGAGACGATGGGAATTGACCTCGGGTGAGTAGTCAAAATAAAGTTCATCCTTCATGCTCGAGTTTTCACGATTCCCGAGACAGAAAAAGTTCAGATAATCTTGTGGTGAGTGTGCTTCCTCAAGTCCAGCCTCTAACAAAGCTTTGTAGATAGTTTCATACATCATTTGCATTGTTTTGTTCTGTAATATTCTTCTATTTTGTCATTATTTTAGATATTTGACCAATAATAACACAATTTTATTAAACCTTGTAACTGTAAATACCTGCCAAAATAATATTCTTTGTGTAGCAGAACCTGTGGGGACACCTTCTGGCCACATAGGGATAACAATATACACTGCAAATCTTTCATATGCTCTGATTTTACTAGCAATTTTTAGTGCAATTTCCATTGGTATCAAATTGTTGGCACCTGGGAGTAATTAAAATTTTTTTATTATAAAGTATTAAAACTAACATAAATATCAATTTAACAGAATGTTTCTTACCTAAATCTTTATGAGAACTCCAATTGTATGATGATCCGATAAAATACTGGTTCTCAATATAAATAAATTGTTGTGCAGCACGAATAGCGGTCACATATGCAGAATGTATGCTCATATCTATAAGCACATTTTTCCCACAAACCAAATTCTGTTTATTGAAATTTACCAAAATCAAGTTAGTGTTTTTCATGATTATTTTATATAGTTTAACCACATTATCACTTATAGTTGTGTTAAACACATAGTAAAATAATTCAACCAAATATGAATATAAATGTTATAAAAACTAGGAAAAAAATATATTCGAATCAGCAAGTGAAAATAATATGAGATAATCATACATACAAAAAATCAATTTGAAAAAGAACGACTCTAGGAATGAAAAATCATTTTTTTTTCATTTTTACAATCTTCTGAATATCAAAAACAGATTCCAAACGAGAAAGTAACTTTTCAAATAGTACGTTTGTCGTTAACAGGTATTTCGGTCATTGTTTATTAGCATAATACCATTTAGGAATCACTGTCTTCACCTTGGCTGTAGCTTCTTTGGGATCCTTAGGAAAGCCTTTAACTGAATTAGAATCAATTGAACGAAAAATCTACAGAAAATAAAATACATCCTGTCACACAAGGTTCTAATTAAAAACAAATCTTTTTTTTTTTATAAAAAAGAGATGCAATAAATCTATATACCTGTACATGCCATGCTTCAGGATCCTTGTCATTAAGGCAAGATTCATCATTTACAGTTAAAAACTCAGGTATGTTGTCTATTTTTAGTAAAGAATCATCATGTGAAGTCTTTAATTTTTTTACTCCGGTAACTTTTGATGCTTTTAACCATCGTTCCTCAAAGTTTTTCAAAAGATCATATGCAGCTGGTCCATCAATTTTACTATGCAAGTCGTGCCATGGTTCTCTTGGACAATCGGTAAGATTACCCTGTTGAATGTAAACATAAGTATATTAAACAAAATGATCCATGTTAAGTTTTAGATAGAAATAAAGAATAAGACATGAGATGTCACCGTGAAAGTAGGATTGTGAAAGTCATCTGCATGTAATGTTTCTAGAGTTTTAAAAATGGGATGCGATGGATTATCATATCGACCATTACATAAGTCAAGTCCTCCAATAAAAGATATAACTTTCCTTCTATTATTTACAGCATCAGCATCTACAATCACAGTTTTCTGGTGATGCGTATAGATAGTTCCAACTTCCTAAAAAAAGAAAAAAAAGATCATAGTAAAAGAAACTTATCTAGTTTAAAAAAAGATGTACTTTGTAATACCAATATAACTAAAACTTTAATGTTTATCTGCAAATTGGATTATGTTTATTTCAACTGTAGTAAATTTGTTAATATGTTTTATAGTGAAATTATATACCTTCTTCTTGACCCAACTAAGTTTCTTCCCAGCCACACGAGGAGAAAGCAACACTTGCACCGAAGAATGCTTAAAAAAACGCTTAGTCTCTTCATCATGGGTATCCATAAATCCATCCTATAAACACTAAACTTAAGGTTGAAATAATCCATTTTGATTAACACTTAATTGTTTAGAAACTTACCACATTATAGCCCATGATATTCCTTGAAGTAGGATCATCCCAAACAAGAAGCAAAACTTTAACACCTTCTTGTGATTTGGTTTTCAGAAGATCTCCAAGTGTGTCTTCTGGTGCATTCTCTATCTCGCGAACCAATTTCACTTTATGCCATACAGACCAACCCGTGATATACACAAGATGTCGAGCATCCTTAATTGCATCAAAAATGTCAATCCAACATTTACCATGAACATAATGCATACCACCATCAAGCTCAGTATTTGGAAGACTATTATCAGGTACATGTGCATCTTGATACAAAGTAACCTTCCCACCTTTTCGTAATGGAAAATAAGTACCAGGAATCCCAACATAATGAGGGCCCTCTCCAACTCCATTTTGATATACACTCGATCTTTCAACGGGAGTGTATTGCATCGCAAGTCCCAAACTAGCTCCATTCTTGAAAGGTCTGCCGTTTGTATTCAACAAAGGAAAAAATCCATCGACTTTAGATCCGTTGTATATCTGTTCAACTGGGAGTGCTACAAATCCTATAAGTTGAGATCCCACTCTATCAGTGTCTTTCACTAGAAAATGAATTTCAGAAGCAAGATATGCCACATGAACATTAAACTGTTGATTCCAAACAGGGTTTTCACTGTTTTTAATCACATAAGTTTTTCCAACAACTGCACTCGTTATAGCAATGGAGACATACGGATCACTAGTGTTCTTATCTCCATAAAACACATCACCTACTGCTTTAGGCAACATATCCATGTTTGGAAGGGCTTTTGCTTCATAAACCCAAATATTCAAATCCCCATGTAATAGTAAAACTTTTAACGACTTTTTACCCGACCCAGATGACATAGTGAGTATCTGAGTTTCTGGTGAGTCAACCAGTGTGTCCGGGTCATGTGACCCGTATTGATAACGATACTCAGTGCTTCTTGAAAGAGTAGGAGTAGTTTGATGGCTACTTGACTCATTATGCACATTGGAACCATCTGCGAGTTCAACGGGTGATGTTGATACTGCAATAGGTACAGGTGGAGATGTAGTAACAGATGCTTCATTCTCAGACATAAGCAAATGATGTAGTTTACAATTGGCAGGTGGTTCGGTTAGAGCGTGTACAGATTATACGAAGATGAATGATTCTAAGTGTTATGTAATCAACAACACCAATATGTCCAGATATACACACACACACATTTATCTCCATACAAAGGCTAAAATTAGGGTTCTTCCCTATTTGTTATATGCATTTATGCATTTTCGCAACACAAAGAATCCCAAAATTGATTTTTTCCTCTAATTCGTCATATACAATCTTCAAAACCACAGGGAATTCTAAAGATCACATGTATTTCAATTGGGATTTTTTGATCGATTTAAGAAACCCTAACATGAAATTGTTTTGATAAACATAAAACACAACTGGAACACATTACACACCTTTGATTGTTGAATCTTGAAGACGTTGATGATTACAAACTTCATATGTGAATTGGGTTGCGATTTGAACGCACAAATTTTTTCATTTTATTACCGATTTTAGTGGTGTAAATTACCAATAGAAATTATTGGGAAATCTTGATTTCTCTGGTCCATTGCATTGTCGAACATCTAGCTAGCGTCTACAAATTGATAAATTAATCAACAAGTTTGAGATTTGGGGGAAGTTTGTAATAACTAAATAAACCGCCAACAATATTTCAAAATCTTTAACGGTATATTTTAAACAATATTTCAAAATCTTAAACATAAATCAAAATTATGTCAGACACATAAATCCATGCAATGATTCGTTAGATTAACTCACTAAATTACCCGTATTAAAAGAAAAGTAAGCTTACGTAGTCATGCTTATGTGTTTTATCTTTTGATGTGTTCATCTATATATCATATAAGCTACTCTAGATATATATGGTTATAAACTAGACTGGTAATGATATGTATTCGTTTCATGATTAGAACGTGGTCCTTTATGATTTGACTTCAATACGCGGTTCCTTTTGTAGTCAATATTGAGTCTTACCACTTTTATTACCATCTTGCCATTAATAAAATTTTGGTATAGTGAAACATATAGTATTTACAAAATAAAGTCTTGGAACATGTACATATTACGGGGCTATCAATATAGATATGAGCAAGCTCATGCGAAGCTCCAACCATATTTATTCCAAGATAGTTATTATGATAAGTGTTCTAATCATGTTTGGTTTAAACAATAATTGTTTTGTTATGTTAGTGCCTATATGGTGGTTTATAATTATAAGGTTGAACATAAAGTTAATGAGTTTGGTAAAAATAATAGTAATTTTGAAGTAAAAGAATCAATGTTATTAGGTTTGGTGCTAATGAACTACACATTTTTGTATTAAGTTGAAGGTTGTAAATCAAACTTTTTGAATTGGTATTGTTGAAGTGTTTTAACACATTAATTTTTTGGCATTGTATTGAATGAAATGCTTGGTAAAAATTACAAGCCTGTTAAAAACTACAAGACGTAACAGCCAGGACAAACTCTTGGTAAAAATTACAAGTCTGATAAAAACTGCAAGACGTAATAGCCGGGGCAATCACTAAAGTATTTGTCTAGCTCCAAATTTACGAGACCACTTTTAACAAATTTAATGTCACAATTTTAATACCTTCATAACATGATATGAAATTTAAAAGATTCATCATCGTTAATATTTCCATTTGCCATCAACACTTGTGTTAAGTCTAATATGTTTGAGTAAGGATGTTTATCGGATCGGATAACTGATTATTCGGATTTGAAGATTTCAGGATCCTATCCGAAATCCGATCCAAATAAGGATTTTTCTATCCGACCCGAATCTATCCGAATTTAATTCGGATCGGATTCGAATATATCCGAATAATCCGAATTTACCCGAATAAACCAAATAACATTTTCTTTTGTTTCTATTTATTTATTTATTTATTTTCTATTTTCTTATTCTTAACATTTTATAAGTTGGAAATCATAATAAAAGATATAAAACTAAAAAATAGAATTTGACTTGTAAACAAATTCAAAATTAAAACATAATAGATATTGTATATAACCCGAAGATTAAAATATCTAATTTAGAAGGATGCCCGATTATTGTATAATTATTTATGATTATGACTAGAATGTGTAAAGATTATTTATGTATTGAGTTGGAAACATAATAGATAATTGAGTAATGAATATTGGGCTTTAAACATAATTGAAGTCTTATTCGGATTAATCGGATATCCGAATAATCCGAATAAAAAAATTGTGATATCTGAAATCCGAATATCCGAAATCCGAATAAGAAATTCGGATTCGGATGAGATCCGATCCAAATTTCCGAATAAAGATTCAGATCGTTTTATTCGAATTTAGATACGGGTCGAATTTTGGATATTAGATATTTTAGGATATTGGATATTTTAGGATATTGGATATTTTAGAATATCGAATTTTTTTAACACCCCTGTTATTAAGATTTACTATACAATACATATCCATTGTATCAAAAGACATTCTCTTCAAGCCCCATTGATATACTCACCTCTACAATAAATACGATTTTGATATTATTTATTAGTTGTCTACAACATAACTATAATATTACAAACCAAGGTATGTGTCGATACTATGATAAATCATGTTTCAAGTAATGGAACAAGTATTACTTCAATAGAGCTAGACTGTAGTGAGTAAATTAACAAACACTTATTATGTGACTCATATGACTTTTAATTTACACATATCCACCCTTATGTGAATATGTAATGTGAAAACACCATCATAAAAACTAGCATGAAACATGAGAAATTATAACCAAGCTATCTAAATTAACATATTTTTGGGTCTTGTAGCTTTAATATCAAAATTCAACGAAACCATGTTCAATTTTATTTAACTTTCTAATTTTGATAACTTTTCTTGTTTATTATACAATATAGATAGACATATGCAATAGCGGACCCAAATGGTGCATTTGGGGTTCACCGGAACCCCTATAAAAAGTTTACTTTGTTACTACATATATAATCTAATCTCGATTGAGTCCGAAAAAATTTTAACACCGACCCCCATGAAATTTTAGCGCTGACCCCAAAGAATTTTTTATAACAATAAAACAAGAAAATTTTTGTACCGAACCCCAAAAATTGTTACAAATATAAATATATTATAATCTAAATAACACATATTAAGAAAAAAAATATATATAAACACATTAATTAACTATATTAATTACTAAGCCTATTACTCTATTTATTCTTAAATCCAATTACCAAATGCCTAACAACAATTAAAAAAACCCAAACTCGTTACTCTATTATACAAACCATTAAACAAATAAGATAATAATTAATACACAACTCAATTACAATTTATAATATTATAATATTAGTGGTAATTAAATGGACGATTTTTTCAATTGCATATCTGATTTTAAGCATTTTGATTGTCGTTGTCGTCCTAAGCCTTCAATTGCTAAATTTTTTCAGAACCTTGTTGTTAGAGAAGCATACCACTAGTTGCCCATTGTCCATGGTACACCCTACATCTCAAATCCGATTTTAAAAAACTACAAATTCTAAATTTAGATATTTCTAATTTCTTCTTAATGATTAACAAATTTATATTATGTATAATCAAATATAATCACATATACAACACCACCACGAGGTGCTACAACATCCATTACTTTAATAATTGACAAAGTAAAGAGGGAATGTTCTTGAAAAATACATTATTTAGAAGTATGGCATTTTGAAAGAAATGAAACACGTAAACAATCAACAATCCTTTCTGCTTTATATATTTACTATGGTCTATGGATGAAAAACATGAAAGTTTTGTTGTTAGAGCCATTTACCAATAGAAACAAGTATTTACTGATACCTTAAACTTTCATTTTAGTTGTTAAAATCAATCTTCAATCCCACTCGATTCACACTTTATTTCATATGATTTCATGTAATTTCATTCAAAAAAATACTTCTAGTTTTGCTCATAATAATCACTGTAACTAAAATAAAGTGAAAATCAAATGTAACATCACTGTAACTAAAATAAAGTGAAAGTCAAATGTAACTATAATATTATACAAACGAGTTTGTTCTCAATAATTTTTTACAATAAGACTCAAAGACTCAATCTCATAAAAATAATATCAGTATACATATAGATACTATTAAAACATCTCCAATAGGGCGCTTTGAACCCCAAAAAAGCCACATCATCCGGTTTTTAAACAAAAAACCATTGGGGAGTTTGTTTTTGAAGGTAGGAGTTCACATAAATGAACACCCAAAAACATCTAACATTTTCAAAAGTAGGTTAGGCTTAGGTTTTAATATTAAAAAAAATAATATATTTATATTAATAAAACATTTAGTTTTTCAATATTAGTTTTAGTGTTGGGCGTTTTAAGTCAATCTCATGCGCCTGAACAGTGCCCAAGTGCCTAAACAGTGCGCTGGAACAATGTTCATGCGCTTAAACAGTGCTGATAATTCACATGCGCCTGAACAATGCTGATGCGCCTGAACAGTGATGATGCGCCCAAACAATGCTCATGCGTTTGAACAGTGCTCATGTGCCTGAACAGTACTTATGTGCCTAAATAATAAATTTAATTTTAAAAATTAATTTTTAATTTTTTACAATTTATTATTATTTATTAAAGTTAAAGTTTAAATAATTTAAAATTTTCTTGAAGAAAGTATTTAATTTTATATTTTAAAATTTTCATCCAACAAAAGACATAATATTTTATTTATATTTTATATTAATAAATAAGATTGATATTTAAAACAAATGTAAAATATGATAATGATGTGAGATGTTTTTAAATTTTACTATTGAAGAGTTTTTTTAAGTTTTTAAAAATAAATATTTTTTTAATATGACTGCTGATTAAGTATATTTTTTATTTCATCATCGGTGATGGTCTAAAACACATGCTTCTTAAGTAGCACTTTCATTTGATTGACGCGCGATATGAGACCAAATACAAAATAATAACACGTTTGCCACTCATCAAAATCCAAGATCAAGTGGCACCATAAACTTGTCTTAATATAATGTGACACCATCATCAATCATCATCATACACGCACACCTATTTCTAATGGACTACATTTCTTCACCTTCAGTTGAATTACAACACACCTGATAATCTATAACCCCCAAATCCACAATCTCACTTGTTTCTTTGTATAAATCCCCAAAAAAAGCTGATTTTGACCAAAAACCCCCAATTCTTCACTCGATCAATGGCATCAGCTAACGATCTCAAAACCCCTTTAATCTCCGCCACCAATCGTCAACTTCACGACCCCCGAATCATCATAAACGTCGATGATCAATCGAGTGTTCCGGTTTCTTCAAACCATCAAGAAACACCCACAAACGAATTCTCAATTCCGATCGATTCCCAGTTGGGTTTCGATCAAAACCCTTATGGGTTTGTCGGGTCAAATGGGTTTGAAGTTCCCGGGTCGACCACGGTGGATCCGTTTAGGAACCATACACCCACAGTTGAAGGGGTGTATGAGTGGGTTAAAGTGGTGGTGTGTGTGCCTATAGCTTTGGTGAGGCTTGTGTTGTTTGGGTTGTGTTTGGCTATTGGTTATGTTGCTACTAAAATTGCTTTGAATGGGTGGAAAGATAAGCACAATCCAATGCCTAAATGGAGATGTAGGGTTATGTGGATCACCAGATTGTGTTCTAGAGGCATTCTGTTTTCATTTGGGTGAGCTCAATTATGCATCTTTATGTATTAATTTCATTATTACAAGAATATTATAGATACCATCACTAATTAGTTTGCATAATTGTGTATCTCTGGTGGTAAATGATGTAATTGTTAATAGGAGTAGATTAGGTGCTGTTAAAAAAGTTATTGTTTATGTATGTGAGTGGATTTAAAGAATATTTTAGATACCATCAGTAATTAATTAGTTAATTATTATAGATCTATGTGTATGGATTACAAGAATTTATAGGTATTATCGCTATTTTTGCGTTTGCAGGTACCATTGGATAAAGAGAAAGGGGAAACCAGCTCCTAGGGAGATTGCTCCTATTCTTGTATCTAATCATGTGTCTTATATTGATCCAATATTCTTTTTCTATGAATTGTTTCCAACAATTGTTGCATCTGAGTCTCATGATTCCATGCCATTTGTTGGTACCATTATTAGAGCTATGCAGGTTTGCCCGTAACTGTGGTCTATATGTGGTTGTATCTTTATTGATATGCTGAATGTTGATGCAAACTTGTTATTTCATTTTTGGATGCATAGGTGATATATGTAAATCGGTTTTCACATCAGTCTCGGAAGCATGCTGTTAATGAGATAAAGGTAATGTTTGTTGTATTTTCTTGATGGATTTGCCATTTAAACATTAGTTGGACCAATATCTTGCCTTATACTATCTATCTGCTTACATGCTTGAGTTTTTACGAGACACATGGGGCCTTTTAAGATTTAGGGTGTGTTTGAGGCGCTTTTTGAGAGTGATTATGTGATTGTAAATGATCAAAAGTTTAGATAGCCGGTCGTAATAAAATAGCTGTGGGAGTGTGGGACGTGCTTCTGTTGTAGAATAATAAAAAATTAGACGTTTTAATGTTTTAAAAATTCTGAATTTAAGAATTTAGTTAAAAGACGACCAAAAATGAAATTTTGTGGGACAGTTTGTGAAATGGAATTAAGAGTATCTAATTAACATAAATCAAGTAATATAAGTTTAACCTTAAATATTCAGTTATGTTGGAGCTGGTATGAACCAGATTACCCAAAACTGATGTTATCTAATTAATATCTGAGAAGCTGAATCTTTTCGCCAAACATTAAAATCAGTTTTAAAGGAAAATTTAAACATCCTTTAAGTGAACTGATTGTAGAATGAAGCATTTTTTCCATGAAAACTTAAAAATGGATTTTTTTTTGTATTCGATTTGTATAAGCAATTTGATACAGAAATGTGCTCTTAAGGATGTTAATACAGAGAAAGGCTGCTAGTGATAGATTTCCTCGACTACTTTTATTTCCCGAGGGAACTACAACCAATGGAAGGCTTCTTATTTCTTTCCAACATGGCGCATTTATTCCTGGTTATCCTATTCAACCAGTGGTGGTCCGTTATCCACATGTACATTTTGATCAATCCTGGTAAGATCATTAATCTATATCAAATCCTAGCGATGACAAGATTGGTGGTTCAGGCGGGTTGGTAACAAGTCTTTTGTAGCACTAGCAAAAACGATCTGGTTGGGTCGACACACAAACACTTTTTGTCTATCTTTTGTGTATATACTTTTTATAAATAACTAACATGTTAATTAAGATTACTGAACCAATGTTATTGCATTGACTGAATATAAATATGTATTAGAACAATTTTGGAGTCTATCAACCTGTTCGACCCTCGTCTGACCTATTTGAGGTAAATTATGACCCAACTTGATCGATTCATTAGTAAATGGGTGAAATGCCACATCTAGAAAATCCCGTCGATTTATTCTCTTACAATCTATGTTACTCATAATGGGTGCTTTCACATGCTTTACAGGGGTCATATATCTTTGGCAACCCTCATGTTTAGAATGTTCACACAGTTTCACAATTTCATGGAGGTATGCTTCTTAGTAGCTTATTTATGCTTTTTTATATGTTGATTACTTAATCCTTTATGGTGTTTGATGTGTGCACTGGTTTTATAAAAAGTAATAACATTTCACTTGAACTTATCAGGTTGAGTATCTTCCTGTTGTGTCACCGTCAGAACATCACAAGGAAAGCGCTAAGCGTTATGCTGAGAAAGTGAGTTTATTTCTTGCGCACGGTCTTAGAGATGCTTATTATGTCACTTATATATATTTAGCAGTGTTGCATGGTTTTTATAATGAAATTCAGTTGATAGTTATGTGTTCGATCATTAATGCAGACGGGTACAGCAATGGCTCGTGCTCTTAATGTTGTACAAACATCTCATTCCTTTGTCGATTACATGATTCTTTCAAAGGCAGCTGATTCTGGACAGGTATACCTGCTTTTTGTCATGCATGCAAGATTTTAGAACTTCTTTATATGATATTTTTTTAAAATTCTTTTGAAGGAAAATCCGTCGCTCTTTGTGGTTGAAATGGCGAAGATTCAACAAGTGAGTTCATATCTTTATATATCTTTTTGTGTATCTTGAATCTTTAACTCAAATAGCATTTTATATGTCTGTTACAGCCAATTGTTGTTTTGTATATCTTGTGTTTTGTTTCTTTTTATAGATGGAAAATAAAATCCCTATTGATAGCAAAATACCATAACTTCATGAAATTAACAAATCTAATTTTATTTTTTCATATTGTGAATCCTTGAGCAATTTTGTTTTGGAAATGTTTGTATAGACGAGCTGAAATTTTATGTTTCTTGTATGCTCAGTTATTCCATTTGAGCTCTTCAGACGCCTTGGACTTCTTGGATAGATTTCTTGCGATGAATCCAGATTCAAGGTATGTTTTTAATGTTTCTTTATGTAACTTTAGTCGCTTGCAATTACAAAATCTTTCATCTTGAAACGATTGAAATCTTGAACTTATTGCATATGTAAGCTAACAATTTTATTAAATGGGACAATTTGGACCCATTTATTTATGAGTTATGGACGGTCAAACCTTGTAATGTTTTTATCTCTGAAGGGGCCAAACAAGTGAGATAAAATAAACAGCTTAAAATTTACCCGGAATGGGCTGAGCTGGTCAAACTGAAATCCTATGGTAATTTAGTACGCAAAATTCTAGAATTACCACTTTGTCCCTTGTTACATCTTCATTCCACATGCTGCAAGATCATCCCATCTGATCATTATGAATAATAATTATAAATTTAACAAAGAGTCGAACAATGAATACATATATACATTTATATCTCTAATATGCAAATATCTATTTCTACATTCTTATCAAAACACACGTTTACCATGTCCCCAATTCTATCCGTAGATTCTTAACAGAACATGAATAATTTCAACAATCTTTATTCTAACTATTTTATTCACAGTGGAAGTGTTAAATTTCAAGATTTCATAAGGGTCTTAAAATTAAAGCCTTGCAGTCTTTCTCAGAAGGTCAGTAATTTCTTCTTGTTATGTTCTTCATCCCCGTTTAACTGTTATGTTTTCTTATTTCTTATTGTTACAAGCTAAATTTACCTAATTGGCATTGTCATCTTTACAAAGTTTTGAGTTGATTGATTTGGTGGACTTTTTTGTACAAGTGCATAGGATCCCTTGTATTTCCACCATCACAGATGGATTAATATTATTTTTGTTATTACCACTATTTTATTTTTTTTAACAGATGTTTGAGTTCATTGATGTCGGCAAGAACGGGAAAGTCACCTTTAAAGAGGTAACTGCGTGCGAGTTAAAGAGTATTTTCGTAATTTACTTAAAACAACCGTTGATCATTCGAGGCTTAACAGATTTTGAATCTTGCAGTACTTGGTAGGATCTTCTCATATACTCAATCAGCCATTATTCCGGCGAGCTTGTGAAGTAGCCTTCTCTGAAAGTGACATCGATGAAGATCATTACATTTCCATGCAAGAAGTAATCTTTTCCTCAATTTACTTAAAAATGAATCAACTCTGGTTTTGTCTTATTATCTAACGGGTCAAACGAGTAATTTTGTTAATCATATTTAATCAAGATTATAGAACACTTGTTGTTTATCAAAGAATCTATATAGTTATGTAAAAGTTTACCACTTTGACCTTTTACTCAACCTGTCGACCCTCCCATACGGCCATTTGTAACGTCTAACGTGATGAATAACTATTTTCTTGAACTTGCCACAGCTTGGTGCATCAGTGATGCCAGCCATGGGAATCTTGAGTGATGATGAGGTGAGTCTTCAACACTTATCTATTTAAATACCTAAATTACCCCTGAAAGGATAACGAGGTGACAAAGTGATATTGCAGGTACATGGGCTGTTCGAGCTATTTGATGGAGATGGTGACGGTCGGATCAGCAAGGGTGATTTTGTAAATTGCCTAAGAAGGAATCCATTGCTCATAGCACTTTTTTCTCACCATTTCTTGCATAAAGACTCTGATCTTGATGCATCAGCTGATCTTTTAGAGGAAATGGTGTGATGTATTTTGATCAATCATGTGCCATTATGTAATTTTGTTGGTATTGTGGGTTTCACTTTTATGTTTTACTCATAAACTAAGGGCATTTATGTCTTTTCAAGTTCTGTTGCATATTTGTTACTAGCTACTACTTCTATAAACATTAGGCGTAGAAAGGGCGTCCTTTTGATGATTTAGAAGTTGGTTTTTATGTTTATATTTCTTTGAACAGATTCTAATTTACTTTAAATCCATCTAACATGTTTATTGTATGATTTGAAACATCTAACATCTAAGAGGAAACAATTATTACACATCTGGATATGAATGACTCTTTGGTTTTTATGTTTGTAGATATGAATTTTTTACTTTTAAATTCTTGAGCAAAATACATATCTCTATCTTGGAAAGGTTTTTTTTTTGTTTTTTTTAATTTGATATGTATATTGCTTAAAGAACAAAAGCTTTTATGTTTATTTTGATGCTTTGAAGTCTAGATTATTTACTAGGTGTAGAAAATCGGATGCATTATATAATTTAATTATTTGCATATTTAAAAAAACCTAAAAACAAATCAAGTCAAAATAAATAAATCGAACTCGAAAAGGTTGAATCCATAATTCTTGGTAAGTATTAAAACATTCTATGTAACAATATTGATAATTTTCCTCGTTAATAAACAAATAATTCATATCATAGTCTTTCTATGGTTTGTTCATATTTATTATTTTCATTCAAAAATAAATTGTTTTGCATTTGGCTCCTTAAGGTTATAAAAAAATGTCATTTTCATTAAAAAAATGTTAACACTATCAATTTAAAATTTTACAACACGTAAATTGACAAAATTACCCTTTAAAATAGAAAACAAAATCACTCAATTACATAATTATAATCGAGTGGAACTTAATCACGATATACGTGAGATGGTGCCTAGAGACGATGGTCTCGATTATATAATCCCTTCACAATTGGTTTTTGACCATCACTAGAAACCATGTCCATCCTCCGGCCCCATCGATAAAGTTAACAATCTCATAATTCAGTTATAATGAAAGATCTGACATGAAAAAAATGAAATGTCCGATATAGGTTTCATGATAGAACAATAACACGTGAATAAAATTTTAACAATAATACGTTGCATAAAGTAGGATTTTGTCTTTATATGCACAATATCATAATCAACCTTTTTAATGACATATGGTTTATCATTTTAAAAAAAATAACATTTTGGATGAAAATAATAACTTTTTGAGACCTTGGGAAGCCAAACCAAAAAAATCTTCTCATGACAAGTGTGACTATACCACAAGAAAGAAATGGCGGTTTACTCAAAAACATAATACAAACGTATCTAATAATATCTCACTCATAAAATAGGATTTAAAGAGAGTGAGATAAAATTGAAAAAAAAAACCTTACCTTATCATAATAGATGGAGAGATTGTTTGTAAAAAACCCATAACTAAAAAATTACACCTTCCTTTTTTTTCTTTTTTAAATTACATAAGATATTTGTTACCAACATAAATATATGAGGAGAAAACATGTACCACATCACGAACTTTGGTAACCTTGTTAAGAACATAAAAAATTGGTAAGTTGGTTTGTTTATTATGATTCAATGGAATTTTAGGTCTTCCCTTGAGCTAACATGGTTCTATGCGGTTTGAACAACAATGATGGTTATTGTTAATTGGTGCTAGACCAACTTTATCGACTTAATGAGCCCTTAAAACAGATTTGTATTTTGTTAATAAACAAAAATGATTTACATATTTGGAAAAAATCTTATTACTTGATTTCTATGGTATTTTCTAGTCACTTCAAATCTTATCCAATAATCTCACATAAACAGTCTATAATGATTAAAATTTAATTTTCTTGTAAATTAACTTCAAATAAAATAATGATTTTCATAAATTATATTGTAGTATAGTATTTTACTAATAATTGTAACATTGTTTAGACTATATAGATAATACTAATATACTATGATACTATGATTAGCAAACACTCTTGTGTTGGGTCATCAGTCATCTTAAGCCCAGGATACTTGGATGGTTTGCCTTGTTTTGCCATTTTGAAAATGGGCCATACACCAAATAATCACCACCTTATTGGCTTATTAATATAAAGTTAAAACTCAAATAGCACATTATAAATGCATCATGTACAACCAATGCATGATGCAAAACTTACCTTTGAATTTGGCACATGCTTTAGTTTCAAACTTAAAATTATTATTTAATTATTATAACTAATTTAATATATTTTGTTTTTCTAACTTCGTATATATAATGTGTTTATGAATTTTAATTTCAAATACACCATTGTGAAATGTTTTTTTATGTACGTTTAAACATAAGTTTTGTTCGATATCAATACCGGTCGCATATAATATACTATTAATTTTTTAAATAAAAACGTAATGTTTTTGAAAATTTTTAATATATTGTTACAACATGATTATCTCTACGTACATTTTAATCTAAATTTTATTATAAATCAAGTCCCGCAACGCGTGACCAAAGCCTAGGTCTAAGTATTATATATTTAGGTTTTTCAAACATCGTAAGTGTTTTTATATTCCAAATAACACCGTTACGATATGCTTATTTTTACCTATGTTTCTATATGAATATTATCTGAGCTAGCGCAAAGCGTGAGCAAAATACTAGTTTCTTTTTAGGAAACAGAGTAATACTATTATAAATCAACATATATTTTAGTTTTTTCTTATAAAAGTCTTTGTATATTTTTTGCCCATAAAAAACCAATATTTTTTTTTGTTTTGTCTCATAAAAATCTTTTAATAATTTTTACATATAAAAACCAACATACTTTCTGTTTTTTTTACATAAAACCCCTCAACATAAAAGCCTCTAAACAATTTTATGCATATAAAAACCAACATACTTATGTTGAGGGGTATTTATGTGAAAATATATGCTATTTTTTATGTGCAAAATTGTACAGAAACTTTTATAAGACAAAATAAAAATTATAGTGGGTTTTTACGTGCAAAAAAAGTATACATTGACTTTTATGAGAAAAACTGAAATTATGTTGGTTTTCTATGGTATTTGCTTCAAAAAGTAATTAATGTGTTGTATATCATAACAAAATTGAAATTTAAATCTTTTAACGTAGTATACAAATGTCTAAAATTAAGGGTTATAAAGTTTTAGTTTTTCTTTCTCCCAGCCATCATATGTCACATATTCAATATCAAAACTTGCCAAAACAAGAAATTACAGGCGAAGAAAAATTGTTTACGCGAGGAGATATCAAAATTACAATTACTGCTAGTCTACTACATATAAAAATGAAAAATGTTTTGAGTTCCTTTTGAAATCATGAATTGACATTTTTAGCGAATTAAATCTAAAAAATATGAGAGAAACATGATAAATTAATTATTGGAGGATTTTGTTTGAAACCGAACATCTAGGAAAATAGGGGGAATAAATAAAAAAAATTTAAAAAAGCAAGAAATTGAATTCAAAATTTCCACTCTATTCAATGATCCAAGGACCACATCTTAATCAAATTTAAAAGATCAAAACCCTAATTATATATGGAATAATTGCATTGCACGCCTAATGGTCCCCCTTAACCCAAAGTTTTGATACTAGCACAAGATCTCTGATTTATATTGAAAAAAAGCTAGTTGCGTAACCTTTATGTCGATAATAATAATAATCTGTTATCTGTTTACAGCTGGACCAGATTTACTTTATATGAAAAAGATAAGATCAATGTTGAAAAATCTAGTCACATAACCCTTCGTGTATATAATAACAATAAAAATCCGTTATTTGTTACAGCTGAAGTAAATGTATTTTATATAAAAAAAGATAAGCTTTGTTGCAATCTCAACTTTATATGTTTTCAAACTAAATACATATAATTTAGTTATGATATATACCTTTCTAAACCTGATTATTATTGGAAAGTATAGCACTTACAATGAATGTTTGTCACATTGCAACAATATGAAAAGTATATGAATCATCTAGTTATAACTTCAAGCTTCATGATGCTTATAACTTAATAGAGGTGTATAAACTGTTTTTTTCATAGTTTTGGAACCGGTTACAGGATGTGTAAAAAAACCAGTTCGGGCTCGAAACAGATTACAGGATGGGTCAAAACTAAAAGTGATTATGGCTCCGGTTCAGGAGCCGGTTTTTTTGCACCTCTATAACTTAACTTCAAACTCTAGATGAATGGGGAACAAGTTATATGGGATTTATACTTCGACGGTACATAAATATTCTTACTTTATGAGATATTTAATGATTGTGATATATCTTAATCAACATACTGGTCCCAAACCATGATGATTTATTAACCAAGGTATCATATTCTTTATTTGTCTAGATTATATACAACAACAATTTTCTGTATTATATTGCAAAATAATTACCTTTTTTAGCAAAGTCAATAACTTTTATTTCAATCAGTGGTTGCCACATATAATACACTGAATATGGTCTCTTTCATTCTATCATTATTATTAATGTGAACTCATCTATATACTTAATTAATAAAGTAGCATTGCCAAATCAAATCATAAAGGTACCTTGATCATGGTGGCATGTTTATTAGTTAAAAACTATATATTGTTAATCCTGTGACATAATTCTCCTAAAATATATTACCATAAAAGGAATGAGCATGAGTGGGATTAGAACAACCAGAAGTGTGTCCACAAACTCACCTTAGAAGAATATAAAATTTGTAGCCACATATATTATGTTAATAACTAATTAAGTTATAAGACTTTAGTATTTTTTAACAACGATGAAGTTCAAACTCGATTAGAAGTAGTTTTGGTGACCTAAAATGAGATTTGTTGTTAGGAAAACGAAGAAAGCGTAAAAATAGTTTGTTCATAGATCATGTTGTATATTCGTTTTAAATTACAATCCCTTTTTATTATTACTATCTTTTGCTATAAATACATTTGATAACAACTAAATATACTACATGTAGTGAAATAGTGAAACTCTTTTTGTATTGTGATTGTGATTGTCATATAGAACTACTAATATCATATGAAAATCTCCAAGTAAGGGTCTAAGCTTAATTTAGTGACACTAGAACTCATTTATTCATTTACTCATGAGTTTACCTTATTTTCATATCCTAATTTTCAAGCATATATGTGTCAATGTAGCAAAAGATTATTATTTTTAGTTCACTACACATCATCGTTTCTTAGATTATGAAAGTTACATTAAAAGTCATTATAACTTCATATAATTCATCTTAACTGTCGTTCATTCATAGTTTTCGATCTGTAACAAAAGGTTAAGGGGCTGTTTGTTTTCAGCTGACTCGGCTGACCCGACTGACTCGGTCAGCGGGTCAGCCTGTTTGATATGCAAGGGGTATGGGCTGACCGGGTCCTTGCAGCTGACCCAGACCTTAAAAAAACAAATGCCGATCCAGACCTCCCTTGCGCAGCCGACCGAGCACCTCCCTTGCGCAGAAGCGGTGAGCCTCCACTTGGCGGCTACTCTAGTCGTTTCAGCTCCTATGGCGGCGGTGGTGGTGGGTTTGGTGGAGGGTATGGAGGGAGTGGGCTTGGTGGGTCGTATGGGCGTGGTGGGTCGTATGGGCGTGGTGGAGGTGGAGGTTATGGGGGTTATGGCGGTCCAAGTGGTGGTTATGAGCCTGGTGCTGGTTCGGATTATGGTGGAGCAAGAGGACCGTATGGAAGCAGGGCAGGTTATGGTGGTGGTGGTGGTCGGTATCACCCTTATGGCAGATAGGTGCCATCCTAACTTTTTGTTTAGAAGTTCTGAAATAGAAAGATGGCATGTGGATGTGTGATTTCTGTATGGGATTATCTTTGCTTAAACGTTTGGTAAATTCAGATGATTTTTGAAACTGATAAGTTAAATGACCAAATCGTTATAGGGATTTGGTAAATTCAGTAGAGTCAGTCAGATATTATCAAACAACCAAGTTTTAGTCAGATGCAGACTCAGTCAGAACTTCTTACTGGGTTAGCTTCTGACTCAGTCAGATCTTACTCAGTCAGCGCAATCAAACAGCCCCTACCCTAAGTTTTTAACTCATCTGACCATGATTTATTAGTTTATAATGATTGTTTTTTTAATGTGCAACTCATGATCTTAATTAAAGGAAAAAAGAACTTGTGATGATACTCTTTTATACTTCATCAACTTTTGTTTTTATAAAAATATAGTAAACTATAACCGTAAGAATGTATTACAAATTTCATGAAAAAAAGAATGCTTCACTCATATTTTGACTAAGAAAATGATTAACCTAGAAAAGTTTTTAACATTACTCAAGGGGTTATTATTTTGCATCTAATATATTAGGGGTGTTGATCGGGTAAGTTAATCGAGTTACGGGTTAATCGGTTCGGTTTATTCGGGTTTGTCAACATTGAAAGTCTACCCGAAACCCGACCCGAATAACAATCGGTTTAATCAGTTTCGAGTTTTTCGGGTAACAGGTTGTTCGGGTCGGGTTTCGGGTATTAAACAATAGACTCAATTTAGTAGATTTTAGTGAGTTTTTCATTTGAAATCTTATAATACTAATGGACTTAAATTAATTTATTTCTATAATTTATAAAATGTGCTTAAGTATATATTTATATACAAAAAAATTGATCAATTTGGACAATCTAAACAAGTGTATACATATAATTTACTTAATTATAATATGGGTTGATCGGGTTATTCGGATTTCGGGTTAATCGGTTCGGGTTATTCGGGTTTTTGAGGTTTGAAAGATTATCCGAAACCCGACCCGAATAAGAATCGGTTTAATCGGTTTTCGGGTTGTTCGGGTAACGGATTGTTTGGGTCGGGTTTCTTCGAGTACGGGTGGGATCGGGTCGGGAAGGTTAATCGGCTACAGATAAAATCGACGGGCCTATAATATATCCATAAAAAGGTTGTGGTTTGTAAACAACATAAATTATTATTTTTATTTTTAGAAAACAGTGCGACTTTTTATGGAAAAAAATAAAAATCTATATTAAATTTACATATATTCTATTTTTAAAATCATCAAGCATAAACTCTATACGTTTTAAACCAATACTCTTTAGTTGAAAAATATAGTTTAGAGTAACTTTCAATTTTGTTCTCTACGATTTAACAAAAGTAAGTATTTTTTTTCAAAAGTTTATAAACATTAATTTTGAGTCCAAAGTTTAATCATTTGTTTTAATTTTATTTCAAATATTTCATATTTTAAATTCAAGTTAAAATAATTAATGAAATTTTTTAACTGAAATTAAAAACAACTTATGAAAATTTTAAAAGTAAATTAACATTTTTAATATCTAAAAAAATTTGTTATGTTCATCAAAGCTCAAAAAACAAAATCAAACTAACTCTATGGGCGTGTTTGGTTGGAATAAATGGAATGAAATTGAATTGAGAAACTAGTATAATTTTCAAATAAAATTATTGTTGAGTGAGTAATGAAATACAAAACCCAAGAGAATATTTCATTTCAAATATATTCTCTTGTTTGTGTAATTTCAGAGAAGGAATTTGAAATCCCGCAATTAAGAGAATTTAAGATGAACATTCTCTTGGGTTTTATATTTTATTACTCACTCAAACATAATTTTATTTGAAAATTATACTAGTTTCTCAATTAAATTACATTCAATTTCATTCATTCCAACCAAACAACCTCTATATTTTTTTATAAATATAGTATTTCCAACCAAACGACACTTATATATTTTTATAAGTATAGTATTCTCCGAAGGATAAGAAAAGAAGTGAATAAAAAGAAGAATGTGAAATGTATGGATGGGTAATATGTCATATGTGGGTGTGAGGGGTAAGGGTGACTTTTGACTTTTGAGAGTGTGAAAATCATAAACTTGAGATGTGTTTTCGATTTTTGATTGGTTGTTTCCCTTTCTCTAGATTCTTCCGTTTATTTCCTTTGTACGGACCACACCATTTTTTAACACCTCTTCTATCGCATATTTCCTTTTTTACCCTTTACGTTTATTGCCCTTTTCTTTTGAATATTATTTGCAACTTTTGTTTTTTAAGTGCGAAATTTTTATTCAGTTGCAATATGAATTCAAGACTTTAAAAAAATTATAGGAAAACATTAAATAATAGTAATCAAGTTTTAAAATTATTTATTTTAGTCATTAAAGCATCAAATGGAGTGCGTTATGAATTCAAGACCATTAAACCATCAAATTAAGTTATAATCGAATATGTTTATGTCCATCAACATTTAGAAAAATATAAAATTGTTTTCTAATTGCAACAAAAAGAAAAAGAATGCTAAAAGTATATTAAAACTTATAATTTAATTAAAACATAAAAACCGATTGACATAATTGAAACACTTTATAATTTTAATTATATTTTTTTCAAAGTTACCCCTAAACTATATGTGTTTCAAGAAACTAGTCTTTACCACCTTGGCCACCAACCTAATGATTATATATATTTCAACTAATTTAGAAATTTTGTATACTACACTATTACATAAATGCAAGTTCATATATTTTTTTTAACAACTAATTGGATCACTAACGTGCTATTTTACTACCTGATTATCTTCATTACTCAAGTACGAAACCTTAGACACTAGACTGGCACGTCCCCTAAGAGAAGCTCATACATAAGTTCGAAGCAAGTTTATATTTTTGGTTTAAAATACATAGTATATGTTTATGACATGTTACATAAATTACATAGACTTTAGTACAATTTATATATATATATATATATACATATATATATACATATATATACATATATATATATATATTCAAATGTGTTATGAAAATATTTTTAAAATTAAAATGTTTAATAAAAAGAAGACAAATTGTATTTTAAAAATTCAAACTATGACTTATTGTAAAATGATAATCCATACTATAAAATTGATCGATAATAATCCCAACTTTAAGTTTTGTTACCAATCACAGTTTTAGTATCATAATTTTTATTGATTTACACTTGATCTTCATTCGTTTTTCATTCCATTTCATTGTGTCTCCTTATTTCATTCACACTCATAATCATAAGCAAAATCAAATGAAAATCAACTGTAAACAAATAAATATGTTAATAGGATTGCTCTTAACAACAAAATTAAAAGTTGGAATTATTATTGGCCAATTTGATAGTATAGATTATTAACGGCCAATTTGATAGTATGGATTATTAACGTCCAATAAGTAATCGTTTAAATCATTAAAATCCAATTTACCATAGTCATTATTACCAAATATAAGATAGATAGAAATAAAAGGTAATAAAAAATAACAAATTTGTATGATTAACAGTAGAGAGAGACAATAAAATAAGACTGAAGTTACACATAAGAGTGTCATATTAATTGTAAAAAATTGTATTTACTAAGTATAGAGATAGAGAGAGATTTAGTGTCACCTTTATTGTCACACCCCAATCTTGACGGCGGAATCGTCGAGATGCGAGGGTTAAGATTGTTCACAACAACATAACGCTATCATTTAATCAAAATATTATTATTATAAGTTTCAAATGTAAACAACAACCATAAGTCTCAAATGAGAAAACAAACATAATATTAGATGAATAATCCAAAACAATTTATTCAATTATCTAGTCCAAATCCTAGCTGTGAGCAAACTTCAAAAGATAACTTCAAGCTTGTGTATTTTCTGAAACATGTTAAAAATAAAGGTCAACTATGAAAGTTGGTGAGTTTTCAAGGTTTAATATACATAAATATGTCAAAAGGTTTACAAATAGCAATTTATGTCAAAGGTTATGAGTTATGCAAGTTTATAGAGCACATATAACTACAATCAAACCTTGACCAAGATTAAGATTACAAGTTTATAACGATTAGCTAAGTGTACTTGGTTCCCATGATGAACAAGTCATACGTTATCAGGAGTCGGCAATACATCGGCTTTAGCACCAAATAGGCTTGTCAGGCCCATAGATCTATGACGTCGCCAGACTAGCAATTGTTAATGATTTTCAACATATAATGTATCTCATATAACACTCATAATAATACCAATAACCATGACAAAAAGGTAAAATAAATTGCATGTGCATTTACAAGTATCAATATGTTTACAAATGTAAGTTTATAAGGTTAACATGTTTTATCCCAAAAGATGTGAAAGAAAATAAAAAGGGACATGAAGAATTCACATGACGTATAAGTGTATAAGATGGTAATAAGAATTAGACGACGTTCCAAGAGTTCCTTTACAAGATGCCTAAACGTATATATTACAAGTTTAAGTTTAATAATAAGAATAGAGTTTTAACGTGAACTAGGATTTTGATAAAAAGTTTGGGGATTTTTATAAATAAATAAAGTTAATTAGTGAAATCATGTATATATTATAGTCTAGTAATAAAAAAGTACCTTTTATATAATTCTTAAAAGAATTAAATCTTTTATAAAAAATTTTGGAATTTAATTATAAAATGTATGTAAATTCTATAAATATCATGATTAATCCATCACTAAATTAAAGTGCACTTAAGGTTCACGATGAAAATGGTGATTGACTGAGGAGTGTGTGCGTGTTTCAGATGAATTTTCATTGATTAAAAGTTTAGGAGTAGATAAATGATTGATTAGGTTAAGTTAATTGGATTATTATTGAAGTTTAATGATCGAACGGTTAGAACGTTGAGTTCGACGGTTACCAAGCTCAATCGACACCCATTGCCGACCTTAAACTCAAATTAAAGTGCACTTAAGGTTCGAAACATACACACGAATTTATTTGCAACGGTTTGAGGTCGAAATCAAAGGTTTTTGGTGGGTTGTAGGGCCGCCAGATTTCGGCCGGAAGGTGGCCGGAGTCCTGGCCCGAAAATCGGAGAGAGAAAATGGGTGGGGTTGGGTTTGTAAATTAAAATTTACACAAATGGTCCCTCAACTTTGATTTTTTATTATTTTATACATAAAACTTTCATTTAAAGTTTATAAAATGACAAAACTAACCTTGAACTTAATTATCTTTAAGTTTTAAATATTTTTAAGTTTAATAACTTTTATAAATTGGCTGGGAGAAATTTGGTTTATTTTGTCACATAGTCGATATACTTTCATTAAAAAAATGCAAATCCTTTGTATGTTGTTTTTATTTTTAGTATACTTCTAGCAGTCTTAATATGTATAAGCGTCGTAATAATATCAATTAATTAAACTTCTCATGCACGATGAGATGTGAAACCACAAAATTGTTCGTTTACAACAATGTCAGATTTGACTACACAAAAAAGTGTACGTGTAACTAATATATATTGTTATAATATGCTTAGAAATGTATCGACGTATTTGCTTGGCACAAGAGAAAGGAAATTAAACTAAATGATTTTATATCATTTTGAATAATTTACCTATATATTAAAAAAACAAGTTCATCATTAGTGTCTTATCCATTGTTAGTGGTTTCGCCACTAAAGTTTTTAGGGTTTGCATATAACCCCCTCCCTCAAATATGTTTATAAAAGCAAGAGGGGAGTTGTTTACCCATTTCATCCTCTAGTTTATTTCAAGAGAGAGCGAGAGAGGATTTGTTGATGGTGTTCACCGCCTGCATCGCATCGCCTGTTTGCCGACCACACGAAGTCTATATCTTTGGTGGGTGGTTGGTGGTTTTGTATATAGGTGGCGACTCCAGTCGACCCATGTATCACTGCCATCCATGGATGATGGTGCATGTTGGAATCAGCTTAGATTTGTCGATTTCAATGTTGTCGGTGGTCTGTTAACTGCCTTAAGTGACGTCTATGTGAGCATCATGTCCGACTCTTTTTATCTTTTACTTGATGATGATGGCACCTCGGACATCTGAGAGCCCTAATTTGGTTTTTGATGATGTACTTTTGTAGAGAGAGAGAGGTTTTGGTAATCTTGCAATGTTGCGGCCGACGGGCGCCAACCATGGAAGGTGATGTATGCCCGTATTGGTTTAGATGTGTCGATTATAACTTCGTCGGTTGCAGATTGACTGCCTTTAGTGGTGTCTACATTGCGGTGATTTCATCGTTTGCTCGATAATAATGGTTATCAAATGTGTTTTTATGACCCCTAAAGTTTTGTTTTTGGGGTATGTTGTTTCTGGGGAGGGAATACAAGTGGATGAATCTAAAGTAGCAACTATTACAAATTGGCCAACTCCAACTACCATTACTGAAGTTCGTAGTTTTTGTGGACTTGCTTTTCTTATAGACGATTCATTCCACATTTCAGTTCTAGTATGGCTTTAGTCACAGACTGCATGAAGGGGAAGACATTTGTATGGACAAAAGAGGCCAAGTTTGCTTTTCAAGTTTAAAAGACAAGCTCACCACAACACCTATTCTAGTATTGCCTGATTTTTCTCAAGTATTTAAACTTCATACTGATGCCTCAAAGGTCGGGATTGGTAGGGTGCTTAGTCAAGGTGGCCGACCTGGGTGCTTACTTTAGTGAGAAATTGACAGGTCCAAAGTTGAGGTATAGTACTTATGATTTGGAGTTTTATATAGTGGTCATAGCGGTAAAGCATTGGCGTCACTATATGTTTCATAAAGAGTTTGTTTTGGTCCCTGATCATGATTCTTTAAGGCATAAGCACGGGCGTTGCTTAGCATTTCTTGAAACGTTTAATTTTGTAGTTAAACACAAAACTGGAGTTTCGAACCGAGTTACTAATGCCCTAACCAGGAGGAGTAATCTACTTGTGTCTATAAGGGTTGATGTGCCGGGTTTAGACGTCATTCGTGAGTAGTTAGCCATTGATCCATATTTTTCAGTTATTATGTAGGATGTGCAGACTGGGCAGAAGTTAGATTTTCTTGTACAATATGGTTTCCTGTTCAAGGGGAATCAACTATATATTCTTGATTCCAGTCTACGTTTATAGATTATTAAGGAGTTGTATGGTGAAGGGCACGTTGTTCGTGATCGTACTCTACAGTTGATACAAGCTTCTTATTTCTAGCCTACTATGAGGAAAGAAGTGGATCGTTATGTTAAAAGGTGTCGTATTTGTCAAGTTTCTAAGGACACAACTAGTAACACGGGTTTCTATATGCCTTTGTCGGTTCCTTTGCTGCCATGGGTTGATATTAGCATGGATTTTGTATTGGAGTTGCCACGTACACAAAGGGGTAACGACTCTATCTTTTTTATTGTTGACAGATTTTCTAAGATGGTTCATTTTATTCCCTATAAGAAGAAAACTGATGCTATTAATATGGCATAATTTTTCTTTCGTGATGTGTATCACTCACATGGATTACCTTCTTCTATTGTTTCTGATCGGGATACTCAAATTTTTAGTCACTTTTGGCACAACCTATGGAGGATGGTGAATACCCAACTCAGTTTCAGTAGTGATTATCATCTAAAAACGGATGGCCAAACTGAAGTTGTAAACAATTCACTTGGTAATTTGCTGCAATGTCTAGTCGGTGTTCATGTGAGAGCATGGGATCAAAAACTATACCAAGCCGAGTTTGCTCACAATCATACGATTAATCAAAGTACCAGGTTTAGTCCATTTCAAGTAGTTTATTCTTCTTATCCTCGGGGCCTACTTGATTTAATATTACTTCTTGCATCCAGCTCTGTTCCCGAAAAGGTTCAAGATTTTGTGAAGGGATTGCATGAAGTTCATAAAGTTGTTCATCATAACTTGACCCAAGTGAATGCCAAGTACAAGAAAGTTGTTGATAAAAAACGAAGACATATTGATTTTGATGAATGTGACTTTGTTTGGGCTGTGCTAACTAAAAATCATTTTTTAGTGGGGGAGTACAACAAGTTGTTTGCTAAAAAGATTGGTCCTGTTGAGATTGTGCAGAAGATAAATAATGCATATCAACTAAAGTTGCCTAGCCATATTCGGTGTTCTGATGTGTTTAATATGAAACATTTGCTGCCTTATTATGGTGATTCTTCTGATGATAAGCCCATTGAAAATTTGAGGACGAATTTTGTCTACCCAGGAGGGAATGGTATGGGCCTAAGTGTGGATGAGCAAGTTATAGCCTTTTTGGAGGCCCAAGATCGCTTGTCAAAAGGGTTCTCACTGAAATGGTCATAACTTGGGCTAGAAGTCTCCATTTTGGGTTTGCGACGAGTCAAAACGACTGTTGGACCGAGGAGCATGTTTTCACAAATGTCGTAGGCGGTTTGGAACATCGTTTCGGCCCTAAAAGGGATTATTTTATGATTTATTTTAATTTTTGTCTTATTTTTAGATTTTGTTGAACTTTACATTTGGCCCAGGTTTTGGCTCATTTATGTTTTCTGGCCCATTCAAATTTTGTTTTCTTTCTTTAAATGCATGTAAGAGATAGGTGGAATATTTATTGAAGTTAAAAAAAACCTTTGTTTTCTCTCTATCACAGTGTATGTTAGTGTAAATTCTTGATTATCGGCATTCTTGTGAATCAACGATAGTCAGAAGAATTGTTCCCGATGTTCTTATTAAATCAATAGGTTCAATTGTTTATCTTTCTACTTCTGACATCATCAGTAATTGTTTATGGCATTCTCGTTGAATCAACAAGTTCAATTGTTTATCCTTATGCTTTTGACTACATTAATAATACTTGATTAAACACTTAATTATTCATATAATGAGTTTTCAAGTTTTGAAGGTGGTTCATGAAGCTTTATAAAGAAACCGAATGAAAATGAGAAGATTTGCAAATATGTCTTTATGAGACATGCCTTCAACGATCATATGAGGCATGTCTTCAAAAGACATGAATAATGCTAAGTTTGCTTCTGGTCCAATGATACATCAATTGATTTAAATAATGACTAATGCAGAAATCAAGATTAGCCTTTATAGTGCATGTCACCATCACTTGATGAATGCCTAAGCCTAGGCATGCCCATGCCTAGCTAGGGCAATGGTGCCCCTCATGTGAGATGTGGCCACGCCTTTGCTCTCCTATAAATACAAATATTAGTTTTATGATTTGAACATTTTTCACTTTAAGAGACTTAAAGGGTTACCTGAGATGGGGAGTACTAACACCATAGTTATGCTATTATAAGAACTTCTAAGGACTTTAAGCACCCTTTCAAGTTCATCTCTTAAAACATTAAAGATTCAAAGGATTGTCTAGATGACCACATTGATGGGAGTTGGAAATCAACGATAGGAGAGTTCTGGTATCAATTAACCACTAGTAGGGAATATAGATGGAGTCCCACTCAGTAAAGAGAGTTATAGAAAATGAAAGGAGTCATGAGAAAAAAAAGCCTTTCTTCGATTCATTTTAATATTAGGAAATGTGCTTTTTTACTTTGATTTCTCATTAGTTAGGCTTCAATAAAGACGTTTAGGCTTTACTACTAAGATAGAAAAGAAAGTTTTCACCAAGGTGTGAAGGCTTGAAACCTTAGAGAAACAAAGAGCGCTTTCTTTCAAATAACAACTAAGGGGCTGATTGTTTTTGAGCTGACCCGGCTGACTGGCTGACTCAATCAGTGGGTCAGTCTGTTTGATTTTGGCTTCGGGCCCGGCTGATCAGGTCTCCATTGCTGACCCAGACCTTGAAAAAAAAGTTGTTGTCCGGCTGACTCGCACCCCCACGTGACCCGCA
>BJCM01056026.1:462-18859 GCA_018326385.1 Flaveria bidentis
TGTTTGTGAGTGAATAACAGAAAAAATATTACTGTGCATCTGTAACTTTAAGAAATCATTGTATATCCTTTATAATTTTTTTAAAGTGATTAAGAATGAAAGAGAGATAAAATATAACGATAAATGTATAAAAATATTATTTAATTAAAAAATAATAATTTTTAATATAATTATAAAAAATAAATATATAAAACCTGATATGACTGCTCTAACCGGTTATATTCACCTTCGACAGTTCATAGAATACAATAAGTAAAAAAAGATTTTACTAGTATAATAATAACTATTATAATAACAATAAATAAAGTAAAATTATTGTAGCAAATTAATTGGACCACTACAACAAAGTAGGTTGGTTGGTAATGAAGTAGATGGCAAAAAATTTCAACTAAACAAATATCAAATTTTAGCCTCGTATTTTCACAATCATTCTTCTTTCTAGTTATGCATGGTTGTCAATTCTTTTCGATGATCTACGAATGAGTTTTTGTATATCTTTTCAGTAAAATACTCAGAGTTAAGACATGAGGTTTTTTTAATAATAAATTTTCTTTTGAGGGGGTTGGGGGTGTGGTTGCGATTGCAAACGGATAGATGAGCTCAATTAATTTGTCAATGAGTTCTAGATCAACTGGTTTAGAAGGAGACACCTTATGACTTTCCAATGTGAAGATCATGAGTTGGAGTCTCACAAGGTGCAATATGCTCTTAGTGGGCCAAGAGTTTTACCACAGTGGGCATTTAGGTGGTGGGTTTCCCTTGGAATGGTGGGCGAGCCGGGTCACCAGCGTTGTCTGTGTTCGCGGGCGTGGGTGGCCTTTCGCCATTGGGTTTACCCGGGTGACCGGGCTTAAAAATTATTCGTTGGCCGTTCAAAAAAAAGACGAGCTCAATTAAAATAATACCTATCATCCGAAGCAGGTTGTACATATACCGTTAAAAAACATCTTGCACACATGAGACGATCGGCCCAAACAACAAACCAACATCATGATCCTTCAACCATGTATCTTATTCTTGTGAATTAGGTCAATATTTATAGAGAAAAGACTGAATGTCAATATATCAATGTTCGGATCGGACGTCGAATCGGACGTCTTACTGGTTTGGTGGTCGGACCGGTCGGACCGGATTTAACTATATTTTAATTATATTTATATATGTAGTTAAATATAAGTAATTTATATATGATTTATATATATATCATAGTTATATATAAAACTTAACTATATTTGTATATCAAACACACTAATTTATGGTTTAGCACTCTGTTTTTATCCATTAACATAAAAAAAAATATTCAAAAACCGGTCCGAATGGGTTCGGTTTCCCGATTCGGGAAGAACCGACCGGTTCGACCCCTCAAAACCAAATTGTAACGAACCGGACCGGCCACCGGACGATCCCCGGTCGGACCGGCCGGTCCGATCCGGTCGCGAAAACAGTGCAATATATATGGAAAAGAATGAAATTATCTTTCTTGAACAATGGAAACATTATAAATGTCCTAGCTAGAGGTGCGAATCATAAATGGCAAACCCTATTTGCATATATGTGGATTTAGAGGTTAAATCACGTAAAGAAGAAGGTGTGACTAACATTGAAAAAGAAATTATTTTATCTAAAGGGGTGGGCAAAATGAATAAAATTTCTTTTATGTGAGGTTCACTTGATCACTTTTAACAATAAAAATAAAAGGTACCACTAGAAACTGAAATGATTATAAAAAAATTAAATGTTAGCGCATAATATGTCAAACAATTTCTTTTTGGACTAAAAGATTAAAGTATCGAATCCACAACAACCAAAAACATTATAAACTCTACGCTTTATTCTAGAACATAAAAACATTTTCATTAGCAAATTATGAATAATACAACTTTTTATTAAAATGATTAAGAGTTTGTATGTATAAAACCAGACAACAAACTATTTAATTTTGAGTAATGGAAAAGGAATAAAGGATAACCATAGATTCTTAATTATTTCCTTTTGTTGGTCGATCACTTATGTATACTAGCTAGGCAAGCTAGTTAAACCTAAAAACGTTTCACCATCAGCTCCGTTATATGTTAATATAGCCGACACAAATAAACTGACAGATTTTGAGTAAACTAAAAAAACAACAAAAAACACCAATTCATATCCTTTTTTTAGTGCCGACCGTTTACCAAAGCTGTGTGTCGGCCACCGAATCCGGTTTTTAAGACATTGCTATTAAATATTATAATTATCAAGAAAAACTAGATAGAGAAAGAGAGATAAGATATGATATTTGAGAAAGATACACACTTGTGTGCATGTTATTTTTTTAAAAAAATATATTAAATTTGTAACGCCGTGCCTTCACAAATGGTTAAACTTTAGATGTGTGTTAATGCGAATATAAACTAATAATATAATATAAGTTTATTTATTTGTTATATATTAATATTTATAGCATAAGACTAGCAACGTAGATCCGACGGACTTTAAGGATTTTGCTTTTTTATCTTTTTGGTCCTAATTCACGTGTCAATTCCTTTTCTTCTTTAAACATGGGACCGATTATCAAGGAATGGAGTAACGACATTTTATAAATCCTTTTTTACTCCTTACTTTTGTATATTTATTTGAACAGTTTTTGTCAAAAAGAAGAAAACAAGTTTGTAATAACCGTTTTAGTCCCAAGGGTATTTTTGTCTTTTCAAAAAAATTAAATATATTAAAACCGTTAGTCAAAAGGATGAAAACAAAACCGATTTTGAAAACTCAAGCCAAAAGTAGAGACAAATTAAGGGTTAATACTCAAATGCAGATAATTTACAAAACTCAAGGATCAAAACCGAGATTAACGCTTCTTTTTATCTGTAAATGTCGATGTTAGTTACTTTTAAGTGAATTAACATCCGTAATGTTTCAAATATAAATAAAATGAATAACTTTGTAAAATAGTAATTAAATTTTAAAATTGTTCTAATTAGGTCACTCATAAAGTTTTTTGTTCCAATTAGGTCACTTGTAAAACTTTGTCCTAATCAGGTCACGAAAGTTTTAGGATTGTTCTAATTAGGTGATTAATAAGTTGCAAAAAATTTTAAAAAATTGAAGCTTTTTAAATAAATCAACAATATTTATAAAAAACCGAAATATATTAAAAAAATTGAATTATTTAAAACAATGAAAAAATATGAATGACTTGATTATAACACTCCTAAAACTTTAATGACTTGATTGGAACAAATAAAAATATTATTGACCCAATTGAAATACTCTTAAAATTTTAGTGACTTGATTCAACAAATAAAAATATAAATGATCTACTTAGAAGCTGCTAAAACCTGCTTAATATATTGTGAAGTTTTCCTATAAATAAAATTACCTTTATATGTTTTGAAGTGTAGAAACATTTCATTGCTTTAAACTTTATAAGTACACATACATTTTTTCTATAATATAAGTGCAAACATCAATTTAATTTGTATACATATGCATTTATAATATAGTAAACAAATCCAAATTGTAAACAAATTGACAGAAATTCATACATTTTTCTAAACCTTGTAGAAAGTGTAATATATATTCTATGTTTTATACACCTATCTTTCTGTGCGTTTGACACACACACACACTATATATATATATATATATATATATATGTATGTGTATATATATTATCTCACAAACTGAAGCCTATATTATGATGGTGAAAGAAAACAGCAGAAACAAAATAGTCGAAAGAAAGCAAGGTGGTTAAGTTCATAAAGGAAAAGAAAAACAGAAGCAGTGAATTCGTGTGTCAAATCAAAGAAAGAAAAATCATCAAATGATGATCAATAAAGGTAAATTATAAGATTGATTATGTTCTATAACTTTTCTTTGTACACATATGTTTATTTTATCATTAGCTACCGAACAATATACACATATATGTACCGGTGTTCCAATGGTACCCGTACCGTACATGTAACAAAATGCTCGCTCTCTTGAACGTCAAGAATTCAAATCTTACGTTACACAGATTAGTTGAACTTATAAGTAGACTATAATTAAGTCGTTCAAAAACATATACACATATATAGATCACAATATAAAATCATATATAGATGAAATTAATCTATAAAACAAGTAATCACCATGGTGATTTGTGACATATAGATCGAAGAAAGAATGTACAACGAGTTCATATGATGCTCACTTGTATCAATATGGATTTTTTATCAGATAAAATATATCAGTTAGAGTTTATTATATTTTCTTAGTTATAGATACATGATCTATTTAGGTTTTTCTGTAAATATTTTTAGTGTATATCTACATATATTTTTTTTTTATTAATTATGATATCTTAAGAGGTTTTTATTCTTCTATATATTGTTGTAAAACACTACACAAGCAGATCCAATGTTACTAAAAACATGAATTTGTTATTATTTGTTCGCAATGATCCACCCGACACGCAACTAATTTAGTAAGTTCCAATATGCTCAAGGTTGCAGCTGGTAGGTAAAGAGGACGATCGATGAGTGAAGAAAACGATCAATTTTCGGTTCCACCGGGGTTCCGGTTCCACCCGACGGATGAGGAGTTGCTCTATTATTACTTGCGGAAGAAGGTGTCGTGTGAGGCCATTGATCTTGATGTTATTAGAGAAGTAGATCTCAATAAACTCGAGCCATGGGACTTAAAAGGTATTGTGAGAACTTTAAGATGAAGTTTAGAATGATAATTTAATCATATGGATCGTGTAATAAACTAAAAGATATATAGTTTACTATTGTTATATATACTTTCGTTGAGATGTTGCTTGATTAAGAATCTATATAGTTGGTCACATTATAAAGATCTAACTGATCAATAATATATAGTCACATATGTAGTTCGACTTGTATGATACATTTGCGTCATATATGCACCAAATGATCAAATTCGGAACTTTTAGGTGAAATAATAAGAATATAGCCTATAGGTAAAGTATTAGAAGTAGTGTTCGACTGGCTGAACCAGAAACCTACTGCATAACTAGTCTGGTTGAATACGTTTGAACCACCTCCATTTGAACTATTGGTTGAGGTCAAATGGTGATCGTTTATTTGTTAACATTACATAAGATAAAATAGCTCTATATTTTGTTGTAAGTTTAATATACACACATGCATAGCTTCTAAATTATTTATGATGTAACCGGTCCGGCCAATGACGGGCAAGATGAGCGGTTCAATGACAAGTCTGGTTATAATTCATTTTAATTACTAAAATTAAGTTTAGGTACCTTGATATAGTATTATAACTCACAAGATCCTAATGATGTTGTAGATAGGGGTTCAATATTTATGGTACAATTTGATTTTGTGAGATAAATGACTTAAATTATAACAAGCTAGCATGATGAATGTTTATGTAGATAAGTGTAGAATCGGGTCGGATTCACAACACGAGTGGTATTTCTTTGGCCACAAGGATAAGAAGTATCCAACCGGAACACGAACAAACAGAGCCACAACTGTTGGATTTTGGAAAGCAACCGGGAGGGACAAGGTCATCCACCTCCATAGCAATTCCAAGAGAATCGGGTTGCGAAAGACCCTAGTATTTTACACCGGACGTGCCCCTCATGGCCAGAAGACCGATTGGATCATGCATGAGTATCGTCTTGACGATGAATATTCCAACGCCATGACACCATCTGAGATAGAGATTCAGGTACAATATACAATTATTAATTCCGGACCTTTTTAGAACGACTAACACACACTTTTTTGATCTACTCTGAAAGAAACAAAGTTACCATACATCATAATAAAATAAATTAATAAATAATCATCATTGTTGTTTTCTTGGAAAATCATGGAATTAGTCATTTTTGTTAAATAATTTATTTTAAATATTGATTGCCATTTCCTTTTAAAAATTTACGTTGGGCAATCTTGTTTACTAAAATGGATATTGATACATTTTTAAATTATCAATTTGATCGTTACATGTTTCTCAATGACATGAAAAACAACGAGCATGCCAACAATATATCGGGCGCAAGACTTGACAAGATTTTCGTCAATTGACGCCCAACACTTGTTTGTGTTGATTAGACTAGCCGCCCACTAGAAGCTTGACACATGTACATTAACGTAAATTTTCAAGACTTTTGCGTCATATGGTTACATGTCGTTGTATCATTGGTCTACCACGTACCATTAGCATAAACCTTTAATACCTTTGTGTGATATGATGTCTGCACAAAAGTTTCATAATATGCATAATATTTCATGATCATGAAGCACATGGCCTATTTTGATCGGATGTAACTATTTATAACTGTCAATGTAAACTAATTCATTAGGTATTTAAGGACACAAGTTCGATCAAATGACTATTCTTGTGAGTTTTCTTGTATTTATCCTTTACATATTGTTTTAAGTTTTAATAGTGAATTATCTATATTGGAAATAGGAAGACGGTTGGGTTGTATGTCGAGTATTCAAGAAAAAGAACCACAATAGAAGCTTAAGCTTATTTGAAGCGGTTAATCATCAAGATCATACTTTTTATGCTGAAGAAGATCATGATCACTTAAATGATCAAGACATGAACAAGCATAGAAATGGTATGCAAACTCTTAATAGCTACAATCGCAACATTACTAGTAATACAACATTATTCGATGGTTCCATGCATCTTCCTCAGCTGTTAACATCCCCTCACGAACACATCCCATATCTCCCAGCACAACATCAAAGTCGTCACTTAACAACCAACAACAACAACGAGACTAGTACCATGATGGTAAATGATATGCATTTTTCCAAAAGCTTGTTGAGCTTATTGTCAATGAGCCATGGCGGTCTTGGTTGTAGTAGTGGACATCAGTCACAAGACAGACCATTTCTTGCGACCAATAATCGTGTGAATGTTGATTGGTCTTTCTTGGACAAGCTTCTAGCTTCAAATCAACATCATTTCGGGTTAACCTTTGGTCATCAGAATCAACAAGGAACATCTAGTAATCCTTCACCTTCCCAACATTATCCTCATGATGTGTTTCATATTTATAATTACCTTGGTCATGAAACTGACATTTTAAAGTTTGCCAAATAATGCAAAGTGTTATGACTCCTTATAAAATATGGAAATCAATGTAGTGTACTTTGTATCACATGATATTGTTCATTGCTTTAGCTCTTTGATCAAGCTAGGTACAAGATCTATTGAATTTTTTAATCATAGTGATACATATGCATCATAGTAAGTTCAATATTTCATTTATGTTTTTAAGTTAACAAACAAAATAATAATATCATTTTTGATACGATTTGAACATACATTAAAAATAACCTTTCATTTGTATTGGTTATTATTAAAGTTATAACTATGTTAAATCAATTGTTAGGTAATAAGTGAAAAGACTACCAAGTACGATCTTATTTAACCTTAACTTACCTTAAACTAAAGTGTGTTATATTTCCATTTTGAGAGCTTGCTTTCTAAATTTTCGATTATCATCTTCCAATTCTTTATAAGATTTATGTTATGTTGAAACACTTGAACAAGAGATTGGGAGAGAATCCGTTTGATATCATTTAATACTAGCCTAGTACAAATTTTATAAAAAGAGAAGGTATTATCTAACCCTTTTCGATCTAAAACTCCTTAATGGGTGCTTTGTTAATGAGAACGAACGATCTTGCTTATAAGAAACAACTTTGAATTCAAACGCACCAGTATTCAGGGAAATTCATTTGTTTCAAGACTGAGTCAATGAACCCCTAATTGAGTTAAAAGCTTTCCCGAAGTCTACTTTGGAAGAAAAACCCACTTTTCTTTGAGCCTTTGAGCCATAAATACACCTCGTCGATTATTAGAGGACCATAAAAAATGTCACGTTCCACTATGTAAGTTGGTTATTCTTAGATAATGATGGCATTTATGATACTTTTAATTCTTTTAGCCAATAATTCAACAACAACCTTGTAATTACATCCTTTAAGGTTTATAGGACGATAATAAAAAGTACAAATGAGTCTTTAATCTTAGGGACGAGTGATATAAATGATGCATTACACCCATGACTTACAGAATGCAAGGAACCAATTGTTCCTCAAGATCTATAAGTTTGGTTCCAAGATTTCTAGAAGTTTTTTTATGAATTTAAATGTGAAGTCGTCGGGAGTAAAGGCCTTCTCACTTTTACACTCATAGACTACAAAATAATTTTCATCGATAAGAAAGCTTTTATAAGCAGTTCTACATCCGCATTAAAAGTCTCTTGAAGCGATTGTTTATAAGTCTTGGCCTTTTTGTCCATCTTTGCTTAGTATTTATGTTGGAAGCATTTCATAGTCTCCACTTCAATTTCATTCGGGGTTTTTCATTTTAGTTTAAAAATCTAATCCATTGATTTTATCTTTTATCGTGTTATTCTTTATCAAGCCGTAAAAAAACTAGAGTTTATGCCTCTATCAATAGTCAATTTCTCCCAAGCCTTTTTATTTTTTTAAACTGCTTCTAAAGTACACCTATTAAATCCACCAAACACCTTCAATTCAAACTCTCGTCCTTTACAACAGCTTTCAATGGTTTCATCAAACCACCAACACAAAGGATACACAGGCACCAAACCATCCATACATGTAAAACAATGCAACATCAAACAATGTGATTTCACCGATCCACACTTCAAACAAAGAAGGAAATAAGCGCTAGCAGTCTAGCACGATGAAACTGGCTACGTGATGTCACATAGGCATTAACACGGCTCCACCACAAAACGGTGTATAACGGGGCACCCATAACCCTAATGTTTTTCTTTTTTGTTTTTTGTTTTTTTTTTTGAAATGTTTTGAGAGGGAACACAAACACTCCATCGGTACCTGTGCAGTTGCTTTACTCTTTCATCATTCCCCGTAAAGCAAAAATCATCAACCAAATCATTGAATCCGATCTACAAAATCATCTCTCGAATCAATGAATCATTCATCCTCTTCACATTTCACTCGCGAAATCCATCAATCCACATCGATTTCACTCAATTCCACCGTACTTCCACACACATGGATTCAACGAAACCTAACGAACGACGATCAACACATCAACAACAACAGCAGCAGCACCAGCAACAGCAGCAGCAGATTCCGTTATCTCCGTTGACGGAGTGGCCGGAGTATGTTAAATCGAGTCGTTATCGTCATTCACCGGAGGCGAAACGAAGAGGTGGTCGTCGGAGGTTGTTAGGGCTCGGAAAAACGTCGAGATTTGGGGGATTTCGTGATTCCGATCACGATGACGGTGTTCGTGTGAGTGAAAAGTGTGATGATAGTGATGATCGGAGGGTGTTGTTGCTCGGAGTATTGGGATGTCCACTTGCTCCGATTTCAATCGATCAGAATTGCTACAACAGTGATTTTCATTTGCAGTATAACATCAAAGGCATCCCACTGGTATGTTCTATACATATGTGTTAATTATGTACATACAACATGGTAATGTAATAAACGCATATTAGCTATCTAAGAGCATTCACATTAGTTTTCTGTATATTTGTGAGTGAGTATGAATGTTACTTTTTATTTGTATGTTTGGTAAGGCAGTGTTTATCTATATTAAATTTTTTTTGAAAGTGTTGTAAGTGAAGAAAGATAAAATGTAATGATAAATATATAAAATAATATTATTCAATTGAAAAAAAGAGAGAAATGTTAGTGATTATTAAGTTAAGTATAAGTAAAGTGATGTAAATGCTTTTACAATCTTTATTGTAGTGGTTATGGTAGGTAGCTTAAAATCTTGTAAGAGGTGTTTGGTTCTAGTTTCGTTTGAGATGTGAAGTTGATTTGTGTTGGAGTTGAATAGAAGTAGATTAGGGTCGTTTAAAAACAAAAAGTAGTGGTAGTGGTGTGCGAGGGAAACAATATTGTCGACAGGATGTGTGATAATGAAAAATGAGTGTAGTTGGTGTGTGGTAGTGAAAGAGTTTGTAATATTAAAGGTGATGAGGTGTATTATTGTGGTAGATGATAAAAGTTATAAATAAAAAGAAAAAAACGAACTTGTAACTATCACGCCTCTATCATACAAGAGGCGGGCGATGTTTCTGTGTGATAGGGGTGCTACATCATCCCATCACACCCCATCACTCCTCCACTGCGGATAGCCTAAACATGTTAAATGGGTCATGAATAGGTCATGGGCTATAATAAATGGGTTAAATGAGTTGACAACGTGTTTTTGGGTTGTAATAATAGTCTAAGCGGGTGACCCACCATGATGAAATATATCTTCTATTCTACTTTTAAACGAGTTGGCGAGTTGTCTTGTTTAATTAAACATGTTAAGGTCGATTTAATTAAACATGTTAAATGCATCACTTTAATATGACTGGTTTATTAAACAGATTCGACCTGACAAGACAACCAAAACCTTGTATCTTTTGTTGTTGGGTTTAAGGTCTTGTTAGGAATTGTTGCTTATAAGTTGCATGTTTGATCAAATGCTTTAAACTTCAAAGAGATGATAATAATAAGTTCATAGGATTCTAACCAAATCCATCTTTGTAGGAGAGGTCTACTGCACAATACATAATACACCAGTTCTTGGCAGCAACAGGCTGCCTAAAGACGATGTCCACAAGCGCACATCATCATCAACAGCAGTCGAGTTATTACAAAAACATGTACACCATAGGGACGGTCAAAATGAAATGTTGTGAAACCGAGATTTCATCAATTCGAGGACAGGGTCTCACAAACAGTGGTAGTCGGTCACATGAAACAGACAATGTTAACGGGTGTTTTGTTCTGTGGCAAATGCTGCCTGGAATGTGGTCTCTTGAGCTGGTACTTTCTTCTGGAAATAAAGTCTTGGCTGGCAGTGATGGAGATACTGTCTGGAGTCACACCCCTTCACGCGGAAATCAGATCGCAAAAGGTCCAAAACGCCCCTTACGACGTCTAATTCAGGTCTTTCTATGCACTTAACTTCCTGTGTCACTACTGTAAATTCACTAACTAGTATAATCACAGTTTTCCTGAACCTAACCAGGCCAGCTAGTCAGACTTTAGACCGATTGAACCGACGAACCGAATTGGATGGTTTAACCGGATTTTAAAATTTTTATTTTCATCTTTTTTTTTTTACAAAATCTCTTATTAGGTTTGATTTACTACTTCAGACTTCATCATTTGTTTAATTTGAAATCCACCAAAAGATAAAAGTAGTTCGTATTTTATTTTAAAATTAGTTAGATACATATAATTTTTTTCAATATGTAAATCGATTATGACAATATTCGGGTTTTGAAACCGATGTGAGTGAACTGACAAGTGGACCATTAAGGGGTCAATTTAATGATTGCTCCGGCTATGAAAACATTGAGTATAATACAATGATAGAAAATTGTAGGGACTAGATCCAAAGAGTACGGCGATGTTATTTTCAACGGCAGAACGCTTAGCGGACAAGAAAATAGGAGACGAGGAATGTTTTGTGTTGAAAGTTTGTGCATTGACAGAGGATTTGATTGCACGAAATGATGGATCGAGCCCTATTCTGGTTGAGGTGTTAAGACATGTACTCTATGGTTATTTTAGCCAGAAAAGTGGTCTTCTCGTATACATGGAAGACTCACAACTGGCTCGAGCCATGGTAGGACATGATCACATTAGCGATGCTAATTCTTTTAGTGATGATCAAATGATCGATGAAGTAATGTATTGGGAAACAAGCATTGGCAGTAGTATCGGAGATTATAAAGAGGTCGAGGGTTTGATGGTGGCTCACCAAGGGAGATCTGTAGCCACAGTATTCGGGTTTCCTGACTTTTGCTTACAAGACCAACAACCCTATGTGTATAGGACTCGGTTCGAAGAAATATGGAACATTGATGATATCGCCTTCAACATCCACGGTCTATCATCAGATTCGTTCCTTCCTCCCTCCCAATGAGTTTTATTGATTCAGACTTGGTGTAAATCTTATGAAATCGGGATTTTTATCAGTGGTCTAACTTAGGGAAAGTTTAGTTATTTTCATTGGGGTAAGTTTAAGAAAATGTATCCAATTTTACGTCTATTGTTATTGTATTTACTAAACTTAGAACTTCATTTTGATGCATAAGACGTAACAATTTGTTGTAAAGTTAGATACTTTTTTTATGCAGAAAGTTTAAACCCAATAGAGACTGTTTATGTCAATTTAGTTTTGTTTAAGCCATTTCCACCAAAAAAAAAAAAAACAGTATTTTGATATACACATACTTATCATGTGATTTACGACTAATCCTAACAGGCTAATACAATCATAGGGCTTTCCCTATTGAATCGTTGGAAAGCCCAATGTCGGTGAATGTGAGAGACTTGCAAGTAATTATTACAAATCCACTGAGATCAAATAAGCCTTTCTGGATGACTTTATTAACCGCTTAATCGGTTTCCCTGAAGAACATATCGAGTAATTTACAGTTAAAAGCAGTCTATGATCCAGCCCGCATGGGTGTTTAATTATTTACAGATATGTTAGACTATATATTAATACTGTCCTCTATGAGAAAATTCAACACCATAAATAATCACCTGTTTGCAGCCATTGCTTCTTCAATGCTTCTGATAATTACACTCAGGCTACCGCCGTTTTCTAGAGCTTTAACAGCAGCTGTATGGGCATTTTTATGCCATTTTAACAGGTTATAAGACTGTAAAACGGACCACCTTGCTTGATTCGACATCTATTTCAGCACAGTAACAAAACCATCATTGATCATCATCATCATCTAGAAAGAGCAAAAACTGATAGAGATGATCATATATTCATATGTTTACCTGAGCAACAGATAATGGTGGTTCCAAAAGCAAACAAATGCTCCTAAATAAATTTTCATCATTTTCTCCACCCTCGGCTTCACCATAAACAAGAGCTTCGGCTGCTATCCCACCGAATAGCACCATGCAGTATCTGAATTAAGTATGCAAATGATCCCTTCTAGTTAAAGATCAATTGTAGTAATACTTAAAAAATGAGGCATTTACAGGGTATATGTACTTTCATGACTTTATAGAAAGATTTGCTTTTGAATTGCACGTGACAGATACAAACTTAACTGCTTTTAGCAACGGATGAAGTGAGGAAATAGGTCATTGCTGATGTTTCAAAAGTTGCTTACGTGCTATTGTTCATGAAGTGCTGTGACCATTTTAAAAAAAAAATTTAACATTTAAACCTTTTCAAAAAGATCATTCCTTTCAAACTTGCAAATAAATTTGTTTTTAATTTTTTTTCATGTAACCATTTTTTGCATATGATGCTGATAAATTGGGGATAAATTATGAGTAGGCTTGATGCTAAATTTGGTGGTAAATTATAAGTAGGTTTGCAAAAATCAGGAAAGAGTTGCAAATTTCCCATCTATTACAAAGTGCGTGTGCATGCATATGGCATATATATATAATATATGCACAAAAACATATATAGTGTCATTGAACCAATTCAAATATAGAGCTACGAGAAACGGAGAGCGCTTGTACCTATTGCTTTAACTAGAGTACAAAAGATGGTTATATATACATGCATACATATATTATATACATGTGTGTGTGGGCATATATATGTCTATGTGTGTATCAAGCTTGAAACATTAATTACAAAAACAAAAGAACACCTGTCAAAAGCAACACCAGTGAGTTGGCCCTCAGCAAGCTCATTTTGAAGGTTCTCATCCCAAAATTGTGTTCCTGCCTGCACAATTGAAATTACAATAATGCGATTAAAACTTTGAAAAACAATATATTTGCACTTTTGTTGGTAAAATTCTAAGATCATAATTACCTGCCCTTGAATCCCCATCTGCATCGCAATAATTGGATCTAAAATTACTCCTCGAATGGGGCATCCCATGAGATAAGCTGCAGTTTTCGGGTGGAAAATTAATCATTAACAAAACACAATCCTTTAATATCAACAATTTTGCAGATCAATATGCAACAGAAATATCATGATGACTCACCAACAAGAAGATGTCCTGCTTCATGCACAAGAATACGCCGCTTGTATGGAGGCCAATAACTTGATATCAGGGCTAAACATGAACCACCAAGAAATATGGCATCCGCCATGGATAAACCCAATATTACCGCCAGTTGTGGTCTGAGGTCAACTCCATGGTCAACCAGATACGATAATCCAGCAAAAAATGCAACAAGAACAACACTAGAGCTTGTAGAAAGGCCCCATTTCTTTGGTGAAAGTTTGGAAACTGTACCATAAATTGGAAGAAATTAGAGAGTTGAAAACTTAGAGGGAAATGCACGAAAAAACAATGAACTTTACATTTTTCTTTATTGATTTTAGCAAACAACTTCAAACAAGGCAGATTAGAAACTAACTTGCAAGTTATTACGAAATTTATCAACTGACCTCACTTTAACTAATTTTACCTGTGGCACTAGTTGATGCCATGCAAGCCGCCACATCATATGCCACATGCACAAAAGGTGCTTATATGGAAATAATTAATTGAAAATGTGAAATATATTCTTCTATTTTTCCAAATTTAGTAATTGAAAATAATTATTAAAAGAACAATCAGACACCAATTGGCATAAAAGTATACACTGAAATGACCCAAAAAAAACGTAATGTTTAGCAATTCTTGAAAAATCAACAAAAAACTGGCATGCCACGGGTTAAACAGGTCATCTGTAGCTACAAATCTACTATAGATGATAAAATGTAACTTCATTACTAAAAGTGGTAACAAAGTGTAAGTTGGTTGTTATTTTGCACCTAACATGAAGCTGGATGCTAAAATTGGAGGAAAGTGAAAATTTTGTTTGTATTCTTGCAGTTTGCCCTTATTGCAGCTATAAGATAAATGAACAATGACACACATCATATTGTTATATTTCCTCCATAACAAGCAAGATCATGCAAATTTCAAAGGGAATACATACCTTCTAAACCAGTTGAAGACTTCAAAACAGTTGGAGTAACATCTCTTGGTCCCTCAAGAACTGCAAATTATAAATAGTGTTCTATCAGTTGTAAAAGAAAATCTCGAATCCTATCAATGTAGTAATGGACATATGCATGATTGTAAAGAGAGCACTAGAAAACTCATTACAGATTGAAACAAGTATTGGAATAGTCGTGCTAAGCTAAATATGTTTTCGATAAAGTATAAAATTCAATATGAGTGAGTGTAAACGTGCTGGAATTTTGATGAAAAGTAATGAAAAACTTCAATGAAAGGACGGTATAAGAGCTACAAATGGTAATTGGTTTAAGGGCTTGATTGCTAGACTAATTTATTGAACTCAATATTATTCGGACATCAGTTGTAATAACATGCAATGTAAGTGATAGTGTTTGCATTTGCTTGTGCCGTAACAAGACGCAATAATCAGACCTAAAATAATTAGAATCACGTAAATATAAGCAGTTTGAAAAGGAAACTCCCAAACTTTTTATTTACTGTTTATCTCCCCCCTTAAATATGTATGCATACGTTCAACACATAACCAAACTGCATAAGTAACCACTAGGTGGTGCTGGCCAATACAGTGGGAGAATGTTCTAATGTATATTATCCAAAACAACATGTACATTTGTTTATATGGTTCTTTCAGTTCTCTATATAAAATTGGTTCTATATTAAACTTCCTCTAAACACATGATCATAACAGTTAAAAAGCAAACCCAAACAACCCCTGAACCCTGTAATTTCGCCAAAATATTTATCAACAAAAGAAAAATTTCATCCTAAAGTGACCATGAGTAATAATCCACTCAAAACTATGTCAGCAATTCAAGGAGTGTGATCATGTTCTACTGTTTGTCTACTGGTTTTCCTACTAGTGGCGCAAACACGCTCTAATACACTTGAACTTAGCTCGTTTTAAACTATATTTCCAGGACTGGACTAGTGGTGCCTCTAAGGGCGCTAAATTTGCTGATTTGGACACAAAAGGGGATCCAAAGCCACAACATCCTAAAGAAAAAGCTTCAAATTCATATTTAGCCAAACCCTTAACGAGCATTAAAAATGATGATTGAATTCATTTTTCTCACTTTTGACAATCTTTAACTAAAAGTGGCTTTAAAACCACTGCACTTGTTTTAAAAAATGCTTTGATAACTTCATGTTTGTCTATGTGACATTTTAACTATATAAACTACTACACATAGTCTAAGCACACTTATAACGAAAGGGCGATCGAGTAGCTCTCAAGGACTCAACACTTGTTTACACCCTCTCCCCTACACATGAGTCTAGAGAAATCTGACGGTGTATCATGTATCATGTTCACAGCAACAAAACAGCAGATACAAAACAGCAACAAAATCAGCACTAAAAAAGTGATAACCAGACAGAATCTTACAAAACCATTACCGATACTGCGGTATTTCCCAAACTGATTCAAAAACCCCTTCTCCTTAAGAAAGCCATAAGCAGCAGCAACAAGCCTCATATCATCCGCATTCAAGCACGTATCCAAAACCTCCCAATCTCTCTGCAACTCCAACGATCGAAAACGGTTATCAGTTGGTGAATCGATGGAGTAATCAGCAGGCGTAGGGGTATTCTGCAGGAATCGAAGAGCTGATGCGAGATCTTTGTCTTTTACAGCTTGTTCGTACTCCCGCCATTCCGTTAGGGCTTTGGGGGTGATTCGCCGTGAATGTCGTCGGAAGTTGATCGGAGAATGGCGCCGGTGGGAGTGAGTGGAGTGAAGGAAGATGATTGTGGGATGGTAGGTGTACGGTGGAGTGAATTGGAGAGAAATCGCCATTGGAGGTGTGTGTGTGTTTGTGTGTGTGTGTGTGTGTTTGTGTGTGTGTGTGTTTGTGTGTGTTTGTGTGTGTTTGTGTGTGTTTGTGTTTGCGTGTTTGCGTGTTTGCGTGTTTGCGTGTTTGCGTGTTTGCGTGTTTGCGTGTTTGCGTGTTTGCGTGTTTGCGTGTTTGCGTGTTTGCGTGTTTGCGTGTTTGCGTGTTTGCGTGTTTGTGTTTGTGTGTTTATGTTTGTGTGTTTGTGTGTTTGTGTGGTGGTGGTGGTGACATGAAGAAGGAAGGGGGAAGAATTTGAAGCTTGTTTTTTTTACCCAACCCGACCCGACCCAGTATTGATTTGATTTTAAACTGAACTGATTATATTCTCCCTTACAACCTGGTTTTAGGATGAATTGATTTGATCAAACTGAACTGGTTTGCGCTAAGAAAATGATTTGTGCACCTTTGTTATTAAGTAATTGAGTTATCCGCAATATTGTTGAGACCGGATCGGAACGGTCGGTCCAACGATCCGACCGAGAATTATAGATGTGTCTGAACCGATTCGCATCAATTCGTTTTGGAGGGGTTCGACCAGCCAGTTTGTCCTGAATCGGTGGTCGAACCGGTAAATGGACCGGGGGTAGAATCGGATTTTGACTTTTTTTTTATTTTAATGGGTAAAAACGGGGTGTTGAACAATAATTAGTATGTTGGACATTGAAATATAATTAAGTTTTATATAGAACTTTAAAATACACACATAAATTACTTATATTGAATTATATGTATAACTATATATATAATATACTACATATATAATTATGACGTCATCATGTTCTTAAATTTGGTCCAACCACCAAACCGGTAAAGCGTCCGATCTAGTTCTAAAAATATTGGTTATCAGGTAGAAATATGTTAAAATGAATTATACTTAGTAGTGTTAACAATGTGCCAATGTGTGAAGGTCATGGACCCCTTTAGATTCCTTGTATAAAGAATTAGTTTCTTCCCAAGAATCAAGTATTTCTTTCTCCATCACATATGTGCGTTACATGGCTTAAAAGAGCATTGAATTGACTATGAATTGGACCGTAGACATTGAATCGACTATGAATTGGACCGTAGACATTGAATCGACTATGAATTGGACCATAGACATTGAATCGACTATGAATTGGACCGTAGACGTTAATGGTTTTAGCGTATCACTTTATTTATCTTTATGCTTCAACCGTAGACATTGAATCGACGATGAATTGGACAACACTTGTTTAACCCATATTATTCTAACAAGACTTTATGTCACACCCTCAAAATCCACGTGCGGAGTTTTACCGCGAGGCGTGTGAACAAACCAGGATCACAGTCAATAGTTACTCAGAACGACTCTATATGCAATAATTAAACCAAATCAACCAAAGTAAAAACTTGAAAACTGTGCGGAAGCGTATTGTAAAAATAACCCAATGAAACAGAAATGTATAATGTGGCAAAACATGTGTCAACCCAAAGAGCAACACAAAACATTGAAAACAAATATATTGTCTTGAAAACTGAGTCTTATGATGCATGTGCAACCATGTAGAGTTCCTATGGCAAGCGGGTTACTGACCTGAGAATAGCATACTAAAATGTCAACACAATGGTTGGTGAGTTCAAGAGA
>BJCM01056059.1:441-18796 GCA_018326385.1 Flaveria bidentis
AAATGGGTTTCCCACCCATTTGAATTTTTATTAAAATCACACTCTTCACATCATTAAAATTTATAAAATTAAAGCCTAGTTTAATTTTTTAACATAACATATTTTATATATCATTATTTAACCAACTTAAATAATGAAACAAATAAATATCTCATGAACAAGTTATCCATATAATTGTTCTATTCAAAAAAGCAATATTTAGAAAACCAATTTTCTAAATAGGTGTCAAACATTCATTGTATGATCTTATCAATAAATAAATGTTTGTAGGTGTTTGTATAGCTTGTTATTGGGTATGACCTGACTTGGATCATAACGTACTAACCACATCAATCTTGTATGTGTCTTGGGCATATAAGATCCTACAGAACCAACCACCTATCATGATGCAATGTCCAATTTGGATTGTGACAAATGGCTTGAAGCCATGAATGTTAAGATGCAATCCATGTATGACAATCAAGTGTGGGACTTGGTTGAACCACCTCTTAACTCCAAGATAGTTGGAAGTAAGTGGGTTTTCAAGAAGAAAACCGATATGTATGGAAACATGGATACTTATAAAGCTAGACTTGTAGCAAAAGGTTTCACTCAAACTCAAGGGGTTGATTATTATGAGACCTTCTCACCAGTTGCAATGCTAAAGTCTATTAGGATATTATTTGCCATAGCTGCTCATTATGATTATGAGATTTGGCAAATGGATGTCAAAACCGCTTTTCTAAATGAATATCTTGAGGAAGATGTCTATATGGTTCAGCCTGAATGTTTTATCAACTCAAAACATCCAAATAAAGTATGGAAGTTAAAGAAATCAATCTACGGATTGAAGCAAGCATCAAGGAGTTGGAATCACCGTTTTAATGAAGAAATAATCAAATCTAGATTCATCAAAAATGCTGATGAAGCATGTGTATATAAGAAAGCTAGTGGGAGCATCACCATTTTCCTAGTATTGTATGTCGATGACATCTTACTATTTGGGAATGACATTCCAACCATGGATGGTGTAAAAGCCTAGGCTTGGAAGTTGTTTTTCCATTAAGGATCTTGGTGAAGCCGCCCATATTTTGAGGATTAAGATCTATAGGGATAGATCAAGGCGGTTGATAGGTTTGAATCAAAGTGCATACATTGATAAGATCTTGAAAAGGTTCAAGATGGAAAACTCTAAGAAAGGTGTGGTATCTATTCAACGAGGAACGATATTGAGTAAGACTCAATGTCCAAGCTCAAAGTATGAGCAAGACAAAATGAAGGGAATCCTGTATGCGTCTGCTATAGGATCCATCATGTATGCAAGATATGCACTAGACCGGACGTGTCATGCGCTTTGAGCATGACAAGCCGATACCAACAAAATCTTGGAAGCAGTCATTGGATGGATGTTAAGAACATACTTAAGTACCTAAGGAGGACTAAGGATATGTTCCAGTCTATGGATTTGGTGAGGAGGAACTCAAGTAAAGGGTTACACGGATGCGAGTTTCCAAACTGATCGGGATGATTCACGATCACAATCGGGGTAGATTTTCATCTTGAATGGAGGAGCAACCACTTAGAAGAGCTCTAAGCAAGATGTGGTGGCATTATCAACTACAGAGTCAGAATACATCGCTGCTTCATTAGCAGCTCAGGAAGCTGCATTGTTAAAGAAGTTCATTGCAAATCTAGGGATGGTCCCTTCCATTCAGGACCCCCTAGAAATTCTTTGTGATAACGGGGTTCGATTTCTAAAATCAAGGAACCCCGTGCACATCAAAAGACTAGGCACATTGAACGAAGATTCAACTACATAAGGGATGAAGTTGAAAAGGGAAAGATATGTATTCGCAAAGTTCACAAGGATCAAAACATTGCGGATCCACTCACAATGCTTCTTGAAAAGGCAAAGCATTAAATTCATGCTTGTGCCATGGGACTGCAATATTCTAGTGACTGGATTTGATCTTTAATTTCTATATTAAGATATTGTAACCCTTTCTTACTTGAATGAATTATTTGGTTATAATGATTCAACTAATATTCCTTTTTGCATGTTTAAAATCCATGAGTAAATTATTTACTCAGAACGTCTGTAGTTGTTCATGCTTGTGGGAACAAGTATGAAGGTAATGATATTATGAACTTGGATTGGTAGATATTCATATGGATGAATATAGAGGAAAGGGGTGTTGCCAAAGTTCATAAATATTTGTAGGAAACAAATATTGGACTAACCTGCATCTCAAATATTACTACATGGAATCTTCCTATTTGATCATAAGTAAGAGTAAAGGCGAACATCATTTGGTATCCTCTGACCTGAGATACATATTGTGTCTTGATATTTACCGAATATTATACTTTGACTTAGTTCTTTGCTATTCTGAAACATGGCAGTACATAAGTCTGAGTTCAGGTATGATATAAGGTAATTATGAGAGACGTATGTTGTCAAGATGGGATTTGTCCCTCTTATTCGTTGAGAGTAAGATGTATAAGCCCTTATAAAGTTAGATCAATGGAGAATAATCACTCTATCTCTTTGTGATTTGACATGACTTCTATGACAAAAGGATAGATGATTGATTAACCTAAAACGTTTCGAGTAAGGTACTTGAATGGGATGATGTTATTGAATGGAACTTTGTCATACGTATTAAGGGTAGTAAACAGTTGTTAGGAGGTATTTACTGTTTGCATCAATCTTCTATGAATCTTGTGCAAGTGGGAGATTGTTGGATCTTGTATGCCCAAGACACATACAAGATTTGATGTGGTTAGTACGTTATGATCCTAGTCGGTTTAACCCAATAACAAGCTAAAAAACACCAATAAATATTTATTTGTTGATGAGATCATACAAATAAATAATGACACCAATTTAGAAAATAGGTTTTCTAAAACGTTGCTTTTATAATAGAACAACATTATATGGATAATTTGTTCATGTGAAATTATTTGTTTCATTATTTAATTTAGATAAATAATAACAAATAAAAGTGTGTTAATGTAATAAAATTAAAAGGGGGTTTTAATTTTATAAACTAATGGCTTAAAAGAGTGCATTTTTATAAAATTATAAAATGGGGGGAAACCTATTTTGATCAAGAGGTTCGGCCGCCCCTTGTGGGTTTTTGAAGGGTCATTTTGTCTTGGATACTTCATGTTTTCACCACTCTTGCACTCTTCCATAATACACACCTTCTCTCTCACACACAAGGCAAAGTATTCTCTCTAAAACAGGAGCTGAAATTTTTAGATTCAAGGCTTCAAGGGCGGAAATTTTCGGATTTTTCAAGGTGCATTGGTAGAGAGTTGTGGTGTTGTGCTTCATAACAAGCTTGGTGTTTTGAAGGGCTTATGGGTATACAAGCTTGAGGTCTTCTCTTTTGGAGGCTATACATTCAAGAACATCACCATCTTCATCTTATCCATCTACATCATCTTGTACAAGAAAGGTTGTTTCAATGAACACCCTATGGTTGTTTTTATGGTTTGATAGCACACTATTTCACATATGTTTATATGATCCTTATTCTTGGGTTTCGTTTATGCTTTAAAATGTTGAAAATTTCAGATTGTAAACAACATCTTTAAACCTTATTCCACTGAATCTACGAGTTCCTTGTTATGTCATTTCGTTTGACGAACGCACTAGCTGCTTTCATGGATTTGATGAACCGAGTGTGTCGTACGATGTTGGATAAATCAGTGATTGTGTTTATTGATGATATACTGATTTATTCGAAGAGCGAGATTGAGCATGTCGGCCACATTCGGGAGGTTTTAGAGACGTTGAGAAGGGAGAAGTTGTATGCTAAATTCTCCAAGTGCACGTTCTGGTTGCGCGAGGTAAAATTCTTGGGTCATGTGGTGAATCCTGATGGGATCATGGTGGATCCGACAAAGGTGGATGCCGTGATGCAATGGTAGTCTCCAAAGACACCATCCAAGATTCGTAGTTTCTTGGGTTTGGCGGGCTACTACAGAAGATTTATCTAAGACTTCTCTAAGATCGTTTCTCCACTAACTAAGTTGACCCGGAAGGATGTGAAGTTTGTATGAGGTCAAGCTCAAGAGAAGGTGTTTGAAGAATTGAAGGCGATATTGACTCAAGCTCCTGTTCTGTCATTACCCGATGGAAGTGAAAATCTGATAATTTTTTCTGATGCTTCCTACTCGGGATTGGGGTGTGTGCTAATGCAGAGAGGGAAGGTTATAGCCTATGCATCCCGATAGTTGAAGGTTCATGAGGTCAACTACCATAATCATGACTTGGAGCTAGCAGCCGTGGTCTTTGCGCTAAAGATTTGGAGGCACTATCTATATGGGACGAAGTGCACCATATTCACTGACCACAAGAGCCTAAAGTAATTCTTTGAGAAAAAGGACCTGAACATGAGACAAAGACAATGGGTGGAGCTCATAAAGGACTGTGATTATGAGATACATTACCATTCGGGAAAAACCAACGTGGTGGTAGACGCCCTTAGCTGGAAAGAGAGACCCGAACCGATTCGGGTGAAAGCGTACTAGTTGATCATGACCTCTGATGTGATAAAGCAAGTTAAAGAGTTTCAAGATGAGGCATTGAAAGAATATCATCTTAACTCTGAAAGAATGAGAGGTCTGGTTGCGGAATTGGGTGAAAACACACTTGGTGTTAGAACCCGATTTGGACGAATGTGGATTCCACGTATTGGGGATCTACGCATGAAGATCACAGATTAAGCTCATAAGACTCGATATTCCGTTCATCCTGGTGCTACAAAGATGTACCAAGACATGAATAAAGATTATTGGTGGCCGGGTATGAAGCGTGATGTGGTGGAGTATGTTAGCAAGTGCCTTACTTGCCTACAATTGAAGGCCGAGCATCAGAAGCCGTATGGGAAGATCCAACCTTTGGATATACCGGAATGGAAGTGGGAGCACATCACAACGGATTTTATTATGAAGGTGTCGCATTCCCTGTAAGTGTATGATGGCATATAGGTGATCGTTGACTGTTTGATGAAGAGTGCTCACTTCTTACCGATCCGCGAGACATATTCATCTGAGAGGTTGGCTGATCTTTTCATTAAGAATATTGTGACGAGTCATGATATGCTGGTGTCTATTGTGTCTGATCGTGACACCCAGATTACATCGAAATTTTGGAAGAAATTCCACGATGCTAAGGGGACGAGGTTACAAATCAGCAGGCATATCATCCCAAATGGATGGTTAGTCAGAGAGGACCATTCAGACATTGGATGATATTGCATTTGAGGAAGTGTTTAGCGGATGAAGATATGATTGTACCACTAGAGGATATCGAAGTGGATGAACGACTCAATTATATGGAGCAACCAGTGGCAATCATTGATCGAAAAGAGAATAGGCTGTGGAAAAAAGTGGTTCCTCTTGTACGTGTACAATGGAAGCACAGGAAGGGATCCGAGTCTATGTAGGAGACTGAGGAAGAAATGAAACAACATTACCCATAATTCTTTGAGGAATAATAGGTTTCGGGGACGAAACCTATATAAGGGGGTGGACTTGTAACACCCAGTTATTTTTTTTAAAAGTCAAGAAAGAAGAATAAAGTGAAGAAAAAGAAGGAAAAGAAATAAAACCCAAGTCTAGGGCTAAAAAGTGTCCAAAAGGACAAAATGTTTGAAAAGTGGGTGTAAAAGGTTGTATGGCCGCCCATTTGTCACACACATCACAGATCTTCTGATTTTAGAGAGAGAAAGTAGCAAGAGCAGCAGAGAACTTTCGGTTTTGAAGGAAGAACAAGAAAATATTTGAATTCAAGGTAAGAATTCATGGTTTTAAGATATTCTTGACTGGTTATATCCTCGGGTTTATGCTTATGGTTGTTTGTATGTGTTTGGGTATGTTTTTAGTGGGTTTCTAAGCGGTTGAATTCAATTTGCAAACGAGTTTGGAAGAAGCCATACTCAAGAGTTTCAAAGGAGAGTTCTAGAATCCCTCTTTTTACTTGTTTAAACTGATTTTGGGGCTAGAAATGCATGAATGTATGTTTTATAAAACTGGGTTTTAAACCCGTATGTATGAATGTATGTATGATGTGATTGCGATGTGATGTTGGATTATGTTCATACTTGTGGATGTTATGGTTGTGTTTCTAAGGCTTAGAAGGTAAGATTTAAGCTTAGAACATGATAGATGGTGTATGGAAACTGAATATGATGTTTAGGTATGAATGGGTTTAGAATAATTGTCTATGTGTAGTTAATGTGGATGAATGTTAATGCGGATTAAAAGTCAATGCGGATGAGGATTGACTAAGTATGTGAAATGCGGATGAATGTTAATGCGGATGAATGTTAATGGGGATGAAAGTCAATGTGGATGAGTATTGACTAAGTATGTGAAATGCGGATTAATGTTAATGCGGATGAAAGTCAATGCGGATGAGTATTGACTAAGTATGTGCAATGTGGATGAAGGTTAATGTAGATGAAAGTCAATGCGGATGAGCATTGACTAAGTATGTGAAATGCGGATGGCAAATGCGATGAGTATTGACAAATGCGGATGATTAAGGTCAATGCGGATGAGAAAGTATTAGTGTAAACAAATGCGGATGAAGTTAAGGAAATGCGGATGACAAATGCGGGCGAAGTTAAGGAAACGTGGATGACAAATGCGGATGAAGTTAAGGAAATAAGGATGAGTACTTAGAATTTTTTCTGACTTCTTGGGAAAAATGAAATGTAGGCTTTGACTTGGGAGATTCCCGAGAGCAATGAAAGTTGACTTTTGAGGTCATAGATGTTATGATGGGCATGTTATAATGTGTGATTGATGATGATGTATGATGTTGTATGATTATGCATGATGTATATTATGTATGTATGATGCCCTGCATGATGATGATTGAATGATATGTTTATGTTCCTTGTGATTTATGATTATTTTCCCACGGCTTTACGACGAATGTTAATGAATGAAATTAAAGTATTATGTAACGTAAAGTGGAAGATAATGAAAAAAGGAACATGATGAATGAATGCATACATTAATTAAGGATGGAAAGTAAAGAAAGTCTTGCAAGCCTTATATGTCGGGACACGCCCCAATATAGGGTGTTAGCCCAATGGTGGTCGGATTAGCTACCCCATAATGATGCACATAAGGGTCTTTCTTTGTGATTGACCATTTGTATGGAACCATTGTTGCTTGCCTTCGGTACTGTGGCCAGGCTATTGTGCGCCATGATGGAAGGTCTATGATAGACTTCGGCCCAGTACCAGATTTATGCACGACGGAAGGGCTTAGCACATGACAATGGTACACCTGAATTTTCCTTCAGTACTATGGCCAGGCTGTTGTGCACCATGATGGAAGGTCTATGACAGACTTTGGCCCAGTACTAGCTTTATGCATGACGAAAGGGTAAATTTCATGATGTTGACGGAATGAATAGATGTAATGATGAACGAACGAATGATGAAGATAATAATGATATTATCTATGTGTATATATGATGTGTGATCACATGTTAAAGTAAATAATGGTTTAATGAAGGTAAAGTATGTTTTTATGTTAAACTAGAACTCACTCAGCAACACTGACTTTTTATGCATATTCCAGTTGGCAAGTGAGCATTGCTGAGGATGGTGCGGGGCATCTACTTGGCATGTGGATGACATTTTTTGTTAATGTTTTTGCATTGTAACACAAACAACTGAAATTGTGTAACAAATGTCGTATTATTATGCAAAACCATTTATAATAAAAAATTATTTTGATTGTTCCGCTATGATGTTTTATGAAAGTTAATTGTAATTATAAGTTTTATGAGCAATGATGCACCTACTTGTAATGTGACCAGTGACGATGAGCTAAACAACGTTGATGAAATAGAGATTGAGGATGTCACAGCTGAGTACTATCCAGAGTACACTGACCGAGAGGGCAATGTGATCCCCAACTTACGTGACCCTCTCGGCAGTGCTACGTTCGACAAACTGGATGAGATGGAAAAAGAGACAAAGAAGAATGAAAGTCTATCCCAAGCCTCGGACGCTGATGTTGATCTAAAGAAGGCTGAATGGGCGGCTTGTTTTGCTGAGATACGAGCCCAACGCACTGCTCAAAAGCCAAATTCCTACACCAAGCTCTAAAAGGTCAAGAAACATCTAAATGTGTCAGGCAAGATTATTGCGTGGGCATATTTTGTGGATCTTAATGTTTATGCAGTTAAGATGGAGAAAGGAATAGAGTACCTCAGATTCCCACATGATCTAAAGACTCTCCTTGGTTTTGAGCTCAACTAGCTGGAACACTTTAACTTGTTATATGTTGATCCCAGAAAAATTTCAGGCTGGTTTGAGGTTGCACTAAAGATGGAATACCACACCAGGTGGGTAAACTTCAGACCACAACAACCGGAGAGGTACATCTGAAGGTCTAAAGTGGGATCCCATTTCTGGAAAGCCTAAGGTGGTGCTGAAGTGGAGTCCTCCACGCAAAATGTCCAAGATTCCCTTACGGGAAATGGCACAAGACTTTACTCCACACTTTAAATGGTGGTATTATAATTGGAGAACAGGTGAATCGGTCATAGTTCTATAGAGAGAGAGCAAAATGGAAACTATCCGGGTGTTCGACCCTATGTCGCTAACCAATTTGTCTGCAGACGATTTCTATACATTATACAAGTGGCCACTATTCTATGACGTGGAAGATATAGTACAATCCCTCCAGTTCCAGAATGTTATATGACTCTGTTTTGCATTCGAGATACATGTAGGAGTTACTAGAGAGGAGAAGTATAAGAAATTTGAGGAGCTAATGAAGAATGTCAGACACTAATGTAAACTAGGTCCAAGGGCGAGTTTGTTGATACATATGTACCTAGTTTAGGAGCTTAATGTAAAATGTTTGTCATGTCTTACTATATTTAATGAATGAGTTTAATGAAATGCAATATGTGATTGATGCTTATAATGATTAATGTTTCATTTTTTATTGTGTAATAAAGCATATTGAACTAACTATATAGGTTTGAGGTTATTGTATATAGTTCTTAGTCAGTAATGATTGAGAAACGTGTTCAAACTTAATCTTATGAATTCTTCATGCGAGTGGACCATGCTAATGGACCATACGCATGAATACTTCATGCTAATGGGCCAGTCGCACGACTGAACCAGGAGACTGGATCAATCGCACGATTGAGACATGAGATTGGCTTAGTCGCACGACTGAACCTTTAGTCAAGCATATGAATCAATAGCATGATTCACAAACCCTAACCTATAAATACCACCTAATTTGTGGAAAAACGGAACAGTTCAAGAATTTCGACTCACATTCATACCCTAGCCATCCAAAGACTCTAGAGAACCTGTTCCAACTTCATAGTTAGTAGTTGATTCCGTTCTAATCGTTCTTAACGTTTCATTAATCGTTAGATTGATCTGAACTGCGTTCTCACTGATTGGATCACCAATCAAATAGGATTCCACAATATTTGTTTAGGTATGCATGTATAATCAGTTAGTACTCCGTACGTACACGGTCCCTAACAAATCCTTACATCTCTTACCGGTCGTTATCCTTGAATCTTGAGCATATCGCCATTAGGCATAGGGATTTGCACCACTTTCTCTCGGCAGACATTTTTTGCTCCATTTTTCAATGACCAATCCATTCCCACTACTATGTTGAAGCTTCCCTATTCAAAAGGTATTAATTCTATATCAAATGCATGGTCCTCTAATGTAATCATGCACCCTATAATTATCTCACTAGCTTTCACAAATTTACCATTTGCCATATCTACCAAATAACTACCTTGTAGAAAACTAGGATTCAAACCAAGAAGAGGTGCAAATTCAAAGTAAACCCAGCTATTATCTACCCTGATATCAAATAATACGAATGCTAAATGATTAGTGAGAATGTATGTACCCGTAACGATATTAGGGTCCTGATGAGTGTCATTTACTCCAATATCGAATGCACGTCCTCAGGAAACATTCCCTTGATTCCCATGTCCTTGATTTCAAACTATTGCAATCACTTGATTTTGATTAGTTCCATGTTGGCCTGGTTCCTAATTCAGTCTAGGGCACACACTCCGTCACTGATCAGGGCTTCCACATTCATAACCTGCCTAATTAACTGCATTCGGTGTAACCAAGTTAGGAGCCACCCTACAATCCTTTGCAAAATGCCCTAGGAGCCTGCTGTTCACACACACCCTGCATGGCGCCGCCGGCACATGATAAAAATTACAGATACCATATGTTGGATGTGACCCAACGTTGTATTTTCTCCCTTGGTTCACCACTAAAAAGTTTCTTGTCACCTTTGCCTTCTTATCATACCTTCCCCTCCCTTGTCTGCTTGATTCCTCATTATCCTTTCTTTTCTCACCACCCTTACCTAATACCCCAGTTTTCACCATATCGTCAGTTACAATGTCCGCCTTTAGAATCGCACTTTGAATTGTGGGATGAGCGACTGCGGTTATCATGGCCCAGATTTGAGGTGTCAAGCCCCAAATATACCTCTCAATCCTCTTTAATTCTAGGTTTAGCAAATTCGGAACAAGCCTAGACAATTTATGAAATTTGTCCATGTATGTTGCGTGCCAACCCCTTCCATAGAATGATTACAAAATTCAAGCTCCAAAGTTTGTATTTCATTATTAGGACAATACTCCTTATTGACCAAAGCCTTAAGTTCATCCCACATCATCTGCATTGCCGCCTCCCTTCCTGTCTCTTGAATATGAGTATTCCACCAGGTTAACGGTTTACCTTGTAATGAACATGTGGCATACTTGATTTTCTGACTGTCCAGACATTCACTAATGTCGATCACTGCTTCCATTTTCTCGATCCATATGGTTAATGCTATTGTTCCTTCCTTTTCATGAAACTCCTTAGGCTTACAAGCCCCAAACTCCTGATAGGTACGTCCTCTCCTTCTCTTTCCATCATTGTATGCTTTTTCATTAGCATTACCATTGTTTGGTCCATTTCTATTTCCGTTGCCCTGAATATCATCATTTCCAATCATGTTACCATTACCATTCTCATTACCCAGTCCGCCTCCTTCTCCATTATTATAGTCATCCTTTCCTTCATACTCATTTAATCCATTATCACCATTATGACCATTACCATTTTTGCCACCCCTACTATCGTGCTTCATGATGTGGTCGTTTACTTGTGCCACTATGGTTGGAATCAGTGCAACTAACTGTTGGGAAATCATAGTGGCTATGTTGGGGTTTCCAGCTCTATTGTTGTTACCGGCTGGACCACCTTCATTTCCTCTACCATATGTTTCACCCCTACCACCAGCACCTCTTCCTCTACCTTTACCCTTTGGGGCAGCACTACCATGACTATTACTGCGGGTAATCCTTCAGGGCGGCATTTATCAATCAATCATAGATAATACGTAAGCTTTAGCAATATCAAGATTTATAACCATTCAATGACTCTCAGGCACAAGCATATTATAGCAAGTCATATATTCCACAAGATAATGCTACAAACCATTTCATAATAATAATATAAATCTAATTACCATAAATCGTAATGTCTCAAACATTACCAAATGTTAAAATGATATCCTGCATGACTCTTAGAAGGGGTGATGCACTTTACAACACAACAACAAAATTGAGGAGAGTTCTTTAGAACACTTAACAAATCAAATAAGGAGCTGGTTAACTAAATTAAAGAATTCTAAGAACACAAGTAAATGAGAGACAGAACAATATAGCAAACAAAACAAGTATTTGGTTTTCAGGATTGTTGTATATTGCTTCTCAAGTTCTGTTAAGAAGTGTTACGAAAGCATTATGGAAAGTTACAAGTACTTGAGATACATATACTACATCCTACAAACAGCCATACTTTGAAAGCCAGCTGGATACATAAGATTAGACAACAAAATCAAATGTAGAGTCAAAAGGCAGATTATTGCAAGTCATATATTCCACAAGATAATACCACAAACCATTTCATAATAATAATATAAAGTCTCAATACCATAAATGATAATGTCTCAAACATGACCAAATGTTAAAGTGATATCCTGCAGGACCGTTAGAAGGGGTGATGCACTTTACAACATAACAACACAATTGAGGAGAGTTCTTTAGAACACTTAGCATATCAAATAAATAACCGGTTAACTAAAGTAATGAATGCTAAGAACACAAGTAAATGAGAGACAGAACAAGATAGCAAACAAAACAAGTATTTGGTTTTCAAGAATGTTGTATATTGCTTCTCAAGTTCTATTACAACGTGTTACGAAAGCATTATGGAAAGCCACAAGTACTTGAGATAGATATACGACATCCTACAGCTAGCCATACTTTGAAAACCAGTCGGATAATAAGAGTAGACAACAAATTCAAATGTAAAGTCAAAAGGCAGAGTTGCAGCGGAAATGTGGTCCATAGCACACATCCTAATATATTAAAAAAATTATGTAAATAAAATTGAAAGCCCAGGCACAAGACCTTAACGTACAGTTTTCCAACAGCATGGACCTTTTCACCAACTTGTGAAAGTTGGTGAGTCAAACAGAGTTGTAGCGAAAAGGTGGTCCAACTTTATGGAAAAGTACACTAGATAATATCATGTACATACAAGTCTTTGGAAGAAATATTTCTTCATAAACTGGCTTTAGATGATTTTGCCTTTGATGTTTCGGAAGACTTCATATTTGGCTTCGAAAGATATTAGTCTTGGCTTAGGAGGATTTTACACTTAGATTATTTCTTATGTAAGATGTAATATTTCCAAAGCATCTCTACTTCAGTACTTCAGTGCAATCATGCATAGAGACTTTGGATGTTTTAAATGTTTTGACTGCATCAGAATTATTGGAATCCTTACAAACTCCCCCTAGGCTGATGCTAACAAAACATTTGAAGATCTTCATCAATTGATAGTCTTCGTCATGATGATGACCAGGCCCTTCTTCATTAGTTCATAATATCTTCTCATATCAAAGAGATCATGTAGAGATAGGTTGAATAGATCTTGCCATGTGTATACATTCACACCACCTTGATCTCTAATCACATGCCATCATTCTGGATTAGTTGTGAATGTCCAGGATAAGATGGGTCTCTTAGAAGCAAGAGGACCGACTTGAATTTGAGTTGATTAGGCTGCCTCTTTATGCCCTCCCTTAGGTTGACCCGACTCACCCTGAGGTATGGAGGTGGATGGTTTAGATTTCTTCTTCTTCTTTGACTGTGGTCTAGAAGCCATCCTCTTCGTCCTTTTTGATGTCTTTAACTCAGAAGACTTGTATGCAACACCTTGTTGATCAGTCGTATCTTGCTCAGTTCAGTGTTCCTACCTCACAGGTTCAGAAGGATAGGGAGTTTGACCATGTTGTGGATCAGAAGATGAAGCTTGTTGAAGCTTAGCAGGAGGTTTAGGTTGTGTTGTCTTAGGTTGTTCAACCTTAACCTCCACTTTAGGAAGAACTTCACTTGGAGGGGAGTGTAAGTAAAGTATTTGTCTTCTTTTGATCTTTGGCTTGATTACCCTAATTTGTTGATCCATTGTGGATAGAGACATAGGGCCAAGTCTCCTTCTTGAGAATCCATACAACTTCAAGAAGCTCATCATCCTTTGTTTGTCAACAGACTTCTTCAAGCTCTTCTGGATGATGGCTCTTGACCTTTATAAATACATGTGTACCTAGTTTAGGAGCTCAATATAAAATATCTTTCATGTCTTACATATACATAATTGAATGGGTATAAATTAAATGAAATGTGTGGTTGATGCATATAATGTTTAATATTTCATTTTTTATTGTGTGATAACGCATATTGAACTAACTATATAGGTTTGTGGTTGTTTGTATAATTCTTAGTCAAATATGATTGAGAAACATGTTCAACTTAATCGGGTGAGGTTCTCATGCGAATGGACCATGCTAATGGACCATACGCATGAATACTTCATGCTAATGGACCAATCGCACGACTGAACCAGGAGACTGGATCAGTCGCATGATAGAGACATAAGATTGACTCGGTCGCACGACTGGACCTTAAGTCGTGCGGATGGATCAACCGCATGCTTCAGTCGCACGATACAAATGGAAAACCATAACCTATAAATACCATCTAATGCGTGGAAAAATAAAATAATTCGAATACCTGCGCACATAATCGTACCCTAGCCGTCCAGAGACTCAACAACACCTGTTCCAAGTTCATAGATCACAGTTGATCGTATTCTAATCATTCATAACATTCCATTAATCATTAGATTGATCTTAACTGTGTTCTCCCTGATTGGATCGCCAATCAAATAGGATTCCGCACTATTTGAGTTGGTATACGTGTAGAATCTGTTAGTACTCCGTACCTAAATGGTCCTAGCAAGTGGTATCAGAGCTTGAGCTCATGATTTTGCGTGTGATTTAATCGTTTTTGGTTTAAAACTAACGTTTTTCATTCAAAAACACCATCTTTTTGGTAAAACAGTGTTTCAGTTTCTCCAGATCAAAAAGTTCATGTTTTTCGGCTTACGGCAGATTAGGGTTTGTGAAAAATCGTATTTTGGTGTCAAAGTATGAAAAATCTTTGAATTTTCAAATCCAGCAGCCTCAGTTGCACGACTGAACTCAATCGTACCTCCCATACGCACGATTGAACTCAGTCACTCATTCTTTCGTACGACTGAATACCTCATTCACATAGTTCATCTGTATCTGCCCAATCGTACGATTGACTCATCTACATCAATCGTACGATTGATTCATCCACATTAGTCCATCCGCATGATTGACCCAATTGCATCTCTTCATTCACAGTATAAAGAAATAGAAGATCAGTACTCAACGTTTACCGCAGGTAGGGACTCGTGTATCCAGAACTTGTTACTTCTGGAAAATGTGATTGGGAATCACAATAAGCCGCTTAAGCTTATAACGTTAGACGATTACCCACAATGGAAACAAGGTTTGAAATTTATCTAAATGGTGTTGATCCCAATCTGTGGGAATCAATCGAGACTGGTTATAGTATGCCGGTTGGTGCAGATGGTATCAAACTTACTCTAGGCGGCATGACTGATAGCCAGAAGGTGAAGTATAATCCTGAGAAGAAGGTATATGCCCTGTTAACTTAGTCAATACCTAAGGATATATTCCACCAACTTTCTAAGAATAAACAGGCAAAGAAATTATAGGAGGCTCTGGAAAAATGATACGACGAGAATGCATCGTTAAAAGCTTTAAAGGCTAAGACTTTGAAGAAGGAGTTCGATAACTTATCATCAATGGGTAAGGAGAGCTTGGATGATGTCATAAACCTATTCTACCATTTATTGAGTGAGTTGCATACTCATGGGGTTACAACGTCAATGGAATATAAGGTATCAAGCTTTGTTGATGGTCTGCAAGAGAAGTGGGACTCGTTTGTGTCTAATTTTAGACAAAACAATTTACTGGCTAAATTAGACATAAACGACTTCATCCTAAAACTGAGGGAGGAGGAACTAAGGATAAAGTACAGGTCCCAGAAAGGATCTTATGATCAGAACCCGTCTCTGTATAATTCAACTTCCACCTCTAAAAGCTCAGGATCACCACTACAAACTGCATTTGTGTCAAGTTCAGTGGCTCCTCCGCAAGCCTCTACTTCAGGATCTGAAACGTCATGGTCATCTAGCACCCAATATATAGTACCTAAATCATATGTTACGAAGTTGAAGACTGAGAATCTCGGGAATATAACTGTGGAGGTTGCAAAGGAGCACATGGACCTCTTAGTTGTGGTTGTTCATTCTTGTGAAGGTCTTGTTGCTGGAAAGATCGGAAATTGCCACCTGGATGATAAGGAATATGAGCAGGTGGACAAGAATGAATTAGAAAGAATGGACATTATGTGGTTGTTGGCAAGTGTTTTTCGTAGAGCCAAGAAGTTTGTGAAGAAGACCAGACAGAACTTGATGCTACAAAGGATACAACCTTTGGTTTCGACAAAACCAAAGTTACCTGCTTCAACTGTGGAGAAAAGGGGCACTTCAAACGTGAATGTGTGATGCCCAAGAAGGCATGTAACGGTAATCCTTTCTCATCATTCAACCGTAAAGACAAACCCACAAGTGAAGTTGCATCATCAAGCAAAGATCCTAAGGCTTTGACTGCACAAGATGATGAAGATCAAGATTGGACCTTTCGTTTTGTATCCCCGGGTGAGTCCAACATCGCTAATGTTGAACTATTGGATGATGACACAGCAAGCGAAGGTGATATTGCAGTTAAACTAGTAATGTTAGATCATGAAGATACTGCTACTATGGTTACTCACCTAAATGAAGAAGGTCCTAGCACAACATGTTAAGAATCACCAGCACCTGAACAGTCAAACTTTGCGATGATGGCTGATTCAAATCAACCTTCTCAGTAAGTTCCACAGACCAACTTTTTGATGATCATGCTTGTTCTGAATGTAATAAATTTAGGGATAGTATAGATTCAAAATTTTCTAGGTTATTAGATCCCAATGATATCTTAGTAAATTTGCAACTGTGCATAGAGGCTAACCGAATTTTAAATCAAAATGAGCACAATTATAAAGATAAAATAGAGCTTTTAAATAAACAAGTAAGGGAAACCGAAGTTGTTGCTTTTAACCAAGCAAATGACATAAAGTTCTATTTAAACTCCCTAGAAGAAACTAAGAAACAAAAAGCAGTTTTAGAAGTCAAAGTAAACTCATTAAAACAAAAACTACTTTGTTGGACAAGTTCTTCTCATATAGTACAACACGTAGTGAGAGAACAAAATAATGGGGAGGGGTTGGAATACAAAGTGGTTCCACCACCATATGAGACACTGTTAAACGCTAAATGTAGACTAGTAATTAACAACCCTGTCAAGGATCATGCGGTGTTCACTCCTCTAGTTAGTGATCTGGATGAGAATTGCTAGAGGAATCTGCCCCTAAACAGAAGGAGACCACTTTAAGTCAATAGGTAAAATTCCTATCGTTAATTTGGATGAGAAATTTGAGAAGGTTAAGGTAAAGTCAGGTTCAACCACGTCTAATTTTGAACCCAAAAAGACCAAACAAGTTAACCAAACATGTGCATCATGCCTAAGTCCAAATAAACAAAAAGGTAAAGATGTTAAAAAGGTTCAAACAATTAATTTTGTTAAAGAAGGTAAAACATCTAAACAAAAAGTGACATACCCAAACAAACTAAAGTCACACCTATGTCATACACATCCCCACAAAAACAGTTCCACCAACGTATAGAAAGTAGATCATGCAACAACTATGGAAAGTATGGACATATCGCTTCTCATTGACCTTACTATCAGACACCAAGGAAAAAAGTTGAACTTTATGACACTAAACCAAGTTCTTCGAAACAAAGCTCTATTACTCTACCAAAAAGGATTAGTGAGCATAAAGTTCAAACTGTAAGCCAGACGTCTGTTTATCACAAATAGGCCTTACACAAAACTAGTTTATGGCAAGAAAAGTCAAATATAGTGTCTGATAATGAGAACAAGAAGAAAATAGATCTGCCCTCACCCTCTAATGGACAGTGGGTAGAATTTATGATGTGTGATGCCTCTGGGCACCCAAGCCAGTTAAGGCTTGGGTCCCTAACCTAAACTGATCATTTCCTTCACATGAGTAGGGTGTCCGCTATAGTGCCTCTACAAATACCAGGATTGTTCATAGCAAAGTATCACGGCACATGACTAGGAACTTGTCTCTCCTTTCAAACGTCAAACAAATTAAAGTAGGACATGTTTCATTTGCTGGAAATAAAGGAGGATGCATCATAGCTCAAGGGGAAGTGGGAAACCAAAAAGTGAAGTTTGATATGGTAAACTATGTCTAACAACTTCAAAATAACTTACTTTCTGTATCCCAAATCTGTGACAAAGGCTTTAAGGTATTCTTTGACAACAAGAAGTGCTATGTGTTGAAGAAGGATTATGTAATCCCGGAAGACCAAGTCTTGATGTCAGCTTCAAGATATAATGATTTATATGTCTTGGATCTATCAAAGGCCTCCACAACTGACCATCAATTACAGTGCTTCTTGTCAAAGGCAACAAAGAAAGACTCCATCTCCTGGAATAGGAGAATTGGACACATAAATCCCCCGAAGATGAATCACTTGATCCAAAATGATCTAGTGCGTGGAGTAAACGTTAAGAACTTCCTTCTACCGGATTTCTGTGTCGCTTGTAAGAAAGGCAAACAGGCCAAGAAGGCTCATAAGGCTAAGAAAGTAAATTCCACTGAGTTGCCTCTTGAACTTCTTCACATGGATCTATTTGGTCCAGTCAGTACAAGGAGCATTGGTGGCGACTTGTACTGCTA
>BJCM01056098.1:0-10000 GCA_018326385.1 Flaveria bidentis
CTCCCCCTTCTTTTTTTTCATTCCATACCTTCTTCCATCATTAGTCACCAACACCACCCGCCACAACAATCACCACCGACGACCAAGATTACTCGTCACCAGCAACCACCACTGGCCACCACTACCCCGGGAACACTATTGCCGGACACCGCCACCGCCGCCACCGGAAACCACTAAAAGCCACCACCACCGGCCATGGCCGGCGCCGGAAACCACCGCCGGAAACCACCTCCGAAGGCCACCGCCGCCGCCGGGAACCACCACCGCAAGAAACCACCTCCGAAGGCCACCACCACCATCGCAAGAAACCACCTCCGAAGGCTACCACCGACATCGCAAGAAACCACCTAAGGCCATTGTTGCCTCTGGAAACCACCTCCGGCCACCACCGCCGTCGAAAACCACCGCCAGCCACCACCGCCGTCGAAAACCACCGCCAGCCACCACTGTCGCCAGAAACCGCCGTCGTCGGCCACCACTGCTGCCGGAAACTGCCGCCAACGAAAACCACCGCCAGCCACCACCACCATTGGAAACCACCGCCGGCCACCACCGACACCGGAAACCGCCGCCGGCCACCATCGCCACCGGAAACTACCGTCGGCCACCACTGGCCACCACCGCCGCTGGAAACCACCGCCGCCGGAAACCACCGCCGGCCACCACCACCTTCGGAAACCACCGCCGGAAACCACCTTCGGCCACCACCGCCGCCGGAAACCACCTTCGGCCACCACCTCCGCTCGCCATCACCGTCATAACTACTTTTACACTTCATTGTTTTGATTTTTATACCTAACAAATAAAACAAAGATATGATTCATTTATTAAGGGCAACCAAACGGAACAATGGAATGTAATGATTCATTTCATTCTCTTATCCATTCCATTCCTTTATTCATTCCATTCCTTCGTCCATTCCATTATTACATACCAAACATACCATTAAATCTGACAGTCCAAAGGTATTGATGAAAGTTGGAGGGCCTCTATTTGAAGGTTTTGGTTGTTTTGATTGTTGATAAATTATCTATGTCCTTAATAACAGTGAAACAAAGAACTCACATACCACAATATGTTAATACTTTATTGTTATATTTGCGGGAACTTCAAGCACACACAACTATAGGCTACAATTTAGTTGCTTAGGATTATCTGTAAATTAGGATGAACTGAGGAAGGCATATGAAATATGGAACTAGGTTGCAAATTTCTGGTTGTGAATCACAATTAGCATTATTAAATCAGGTTTAAGTTGGAGAAACATGTTCAATTTGCTGCATTTGCTCAATTGTGATTTGCTGATAAATGATTTTCTATTTAACAAATAGGCAGTTCAACCCCGTATAGTCTCTTAAAATTACCTTCTTTTATCAAATGTATTCACAGGGAGATGACCTTGATTTTGCCTATGAAAGCATTTCAGCCTTTTCAACTAGGAGAGACAATCAAGAGGCAGTCTTTGGAGCTGAAGAAGGTCTAAAAGACATAAGGTAAACTTCTCAACATTTGCTTTTCATTGTTCCTTATTAGAGTAGAAAGTCAAGGGATCTTAAGTTGTAACTAAACACATATTAAGCACAAGTATGAATAGGTTTGCCTTTTCTACTTCTATCGTCATTCTTAATTGTTACTTTTTTGCTCCAAATGTCATTTTTAAAGTGCGACAACAATGCATGATACTTTTTCTGCCTACGCCTTGATTTGCTGGTGGATTGTTAGTTTTTAATTATGTAGTGTGCAAAATATTTAGAGCACCACACTGATACCTGCAAACCACATTTCTGGTGAAGCCAGATCTAATGTCTAGAGTTTAGGCCTCTTAAGCTATTTTGTTTTCCACTTTGTCAGTGGACAGATGCATAAGAACTTGACCAAATCAAATGATGTTTAAGAGTTAATTTTTATTTCTTTTCATCTCTTTTTTGAACGTTGTTTTTTTCTCCCAAGGGACACAACTTTAGCCTTTAAAGCAGAAGCTGCTGAGCTGCAGAGACAACTTGGGCATCTACAGTCTCAATATGATATGCTCAGTACACAGGCCTCAACTTTAAAACAAGGGAAAAGGGCAAGAGTTGCATCAACATCAACCGTTAACGGACTACTAACTACTATAGATGATAGTCTATCTGCAAGAAACTTAGAGGTACATACTACACACACAAAGAAATAAAGATTCACTCCTAATATACTTCTTAAAGGATAATTTGATAAAGTTTAATGCCTACATATGAGTCTTAATGCTTGGTTTTTGTTACTCAAGATGAATGCAGTTCTTGAAAGAATTGCTTCTACAGCACAAGAGCTGGCCCACTTCCATTCAGGGGACGGTACTTTTTATTCCTTTCATACTTATGTGAAGACCATATATAAACCATTTTGTAGTTAAGTGGTCTTCATATATTATAGGGAAAAGGCCACTAAATAGTAACCAAGATTCATTACTCTTCCATTCAGATGGCTTAAGTATATTGTTCAATTTGTTCTATTGTTGTGACATATTTCTTAACTGGTTAAACTGACTGAGTGACCTAAGTGAAATAGTTATAAAACAGAGTTAGCATTTAGTGACTTTTCTTCGAAAGATTTACTGGAAACTGGCTATTTGAGGTTAAATTAAACAAAGTATTAGATATAAAAACAAGACACATAAAAGTTACATAATAATAGTAGAAGGATAATAAAGTTGTTGATGAGAATAAAAAATGTCTTTTTAACTTGTAATACTAGATTGCAAGTTAAACTTTTACAAATGTTCACTTCATAAGAACAATATTGAAAACAATTGAAAAAAAGTTTGAGTGACCTAAATGGACCAAGATAAAACTTGATTACTATTTATATTATCAAGTGTCTCACATGGGTTTTGATTTCCTGATATGCAGAATATGGCATCTATTTGGCATACTCTGACTTTCATCCATACTTGCTTGCTGATACATCATGTATGAAGGAATTAAATCAATGGTTTGTTAAGCAACTTGACACGGTACACAATATACTTCAATTTATATATGTTTTACCTTTCTTCTAACATGTGGGTGAACAAAATAATGTTTTTTTAAAACAAGATGGTGTTTTTCGGTCATGTTAATGATGATACAAAATGACACTTTGAATTAGGGTCCTTACCTTTTGGTGGCAGAGGAGGGAAAATCCAAATGTTCATGGGTCAATCTTGATGATGTGTCCAATCCCTTGGTGCGAGGTATTTGTTAATTTCACCATATCTGTTGAAATCTTTCTTCTTTTTGTTGTGGTTTCACTTGTTCTAGGAATTTCAGCATTTAATATGGCTTTCAATCTTTATTCCAGCATCTATAATTTTTAATTAACGAGACTTTAATTCGTTCTTTTATGGCCGTTTCATGATGCAGCGGATACCCAAAAATCACATCAACGTGTTTCAGAATTGCAAAGGCTTCGGTCCATGTATGTGTGTGTCGATAACCTTGAGTTTTGGCTGTATTTATTGGTTTCCAGTCGTCATATATCATAGATAGATGATATTGTAAATGTTAATTATGCAGATTTGGTACCAGTGAAAGGCAGTGGGTAGAAGCTAAAGTTGAGAATGCAAAACAGCAAGCTATTCTTTTGACACTTAAAGGTCAAGTAAATTCAGATGAAGCTCATATTCACCTGGATCTTCATTCACTTAGGTATAAAATCACCATTCTTTTATGTTTTAGTAACCTATATGCATAAAAATATGCATTTCTCTGAAAAAAAACAAAAGTTTATAATAACCTACATTGCATCATGGTGGTTGATGATTTGCATTTGTCAATTAGGAGAAAACATGTTGATTTGGTTGGAGAGCTCTCAAATCTACAAAACAAAGAAGATAAATTGTTGTCTGAGGTTTGCACTTGCTTGTGTTGCCCAAATTTGGGCTATGGTTTATCCCAAACAGGTCAAATAATTAGCTAACATTGAAACAGGATCAAATGAAACAGATGGGTTAAACGGGTTGAAAGTTGCCCAAAGTATATTTTAGTGCTTACGTCTTTCTAAACTTCTTTATTCAAGTATTTCAGATTGTTATTGTAATAAAATATTTTCTATTATCTTCTTCAATGCGTTTAATATTTATAAGAGAAAATGATAATAAACGGACTAAAAAAGTGTTTGCTAGTCAACCTAACTCGATCATTTTGGCCCACATACACACTTTAACTGAACTCATTTTGATATTTATTGGTGTGAACTATGAACTGTAGTCTTTTAATGGTAAAGGTTATGCTTCTCTTATTCCCAGACTATTCCTGATTTATGTTGGGAGCTGGCTCAGCTACAAGACACGTACATTCTGCAAGGTATATAGTTGAATAAAGCTTTGAACTTGCTTTTGAAGTTTGATTTACTTTCCAAGTGATGAAAGGTATATTTGTTCATTTTAAATGTATAATGCAGGTGATTATGATTTAAAGGTCATGCGGCAAGAATATTATATTCAACGTCAGAAAATGGTATACTATTCAATCCTATACTGTGAGCACTTAATATCTTCATTTAAACAATATGAACTGACAAAATTATATAATACTTAATTTAATGTTAGTGCTTTCAGTTAATCAAAACGGGAACTAATTCAAGGATTTATTTCTCTTATTTTATTTGACAGTTCATAATACATCTGATTAACCAGCTTGCAAGGCATCAGTTTTTGAAATTAGCATGCCAGTTTGAAAAGAAAACGATGCTTGGAGCTTTCTCATTACTCAAGGTTATTGAGTCAGAGCTCCAAGGTTACCTATCAGCCACTAAGGGACGAGTGGTATGCACAACACCATTTGGATTATGTTGTACCTCTAACGACCAGTAAAACTAAAATAACTATAAAGCAAGCGGGTCAAATGGGCAAACTTGTAGAAAGTTGAGTAGAGTATATTTTACCATTGCTAATGCATAAAACCTCCGATATCATCTTATTCAAAAGGCTAAATTATTATTTAATTAGTCTAGTTTTTATTATCATATTAGCACCAGTTATGAATTAAAAACACTTATGATCTTTGACAAAGTGTTTCAGATGCAACTTCTTTCATCCTGATCCATAGATTACCAGCTCATGAGGTATATTGGAAATTTGTTATTTAACATATAATTTTTTCCATCTTGTAGGGCCGTTGTTTGGCATTAATTCAAGCAGCATCAGAAGTACAAGAACAAGGAGCTGTTGATGACCGGGATACATTTTTGCATGGTGTCAGAGATCTTTTAAGCATCCATTCAAGTAATTAACACTCTTTTTAACACTTAATTCAATATTTTCAACTACCAAACATAACATCTTTAGCACAATTGTATTTGCTACTTTTCAGATGCACAATCTGCTTTGTCAACATATGTATCAGCACCAGGGCTGGTTCAACAGATATCTAGCCTTCAATCAGACCTTATGGCCCTACAGTCTGACTTGGATAATGCCCTTCCAGAAGACAGAAGTAGATGTATTAACGAGTTGTAAGTTATCACATGGCTGGCTGTGTCGCATGTCAAAACTTGAAACAATTTTGGGTTAAAAGGGGTAATTCATAGGTCAGATCCAAATTGATAACACAAAGTTCGAAACCCCATCTTTGTTCTTGTAAGAAAAATGTATATAAATAGTTAATGTGTCAAGTCCGTTTAGAAGATCAAATTATCAAAATATTAATCTAAATTATTCTACGAAACAAGTTGTAAGCATTTGAACTACTTGCTTTCCTTTTAGCTTTTTATTTGACCCATTTTAACCTGTTGTAGATAAAATACAACCTGAATAGGCTCATCTTAAAGTTAAAGATTGAGTTGTGTTTCTGTTCTATGTTATTACAGGTGCACTCTTATCCAAAGTTTGCAACAGCTATTATTTGCATCCTCTACCACTGCACAGCCAATTTTGACACCTCGGGTACATAATCCGTCTACTCTTAGATATTTGCTTTTAGAGGTATATAGCCTTCTGAGGTTACAAAATGAAACCCAAACTGTCTTACATGTTGCAGATTCTAATGAAAGAGCTAGATGAGATGGAAAAAATGAATGCCAAATTGTCTGCTGCAGTCGAAGAAGTAACACGCGAGCACTACAAGAAGAATGAGGTAACTTTTGTACTGTTGGGCTGACCCAAAACACTTAGTGTGCCAACAATAATATAGTTCTTTTTCTTAATAAATAAGATTGTTTTAAGAGATTTATGCATTTCGAGTCTCATAACTAAACACACTTGTTGTCTAACCGTTTATACACATTGGGACAGATTGTAAAGCATCACTCTCAGGAAATGGCACTTCAAAGGCAGGTGTTTGTGGATTTTTTCTGCAATCCCGATCGTTTGAGAAACCAAGTAAGGGAATTAATGGCAAGAGTTAGGGCTTTACAAGCATCATAATTAGACATTGTAAGTATTGTTTATTCTATTTTAAGAGTGTTAGTTTTTCTAGATATATCAACATGTGTGCAACTGACCCCTAGTTTTATATGATATAACTAACATTGTGTGTTATTAATTGTTTAATGTTTTTGTGTTGTGTTTTTTATTTGATACGTTTGTAAGCATTTACAAACATTTAAGACCATTGTTTCTTTAGCTTCATGAATCATATGATTATCCACTCTGTTGGACGATCAGATGTCAAAATATGATTCCTTTAATCTTAATTTTTTATTGACTTTTTATTTAAACTAAGTTATTATTTGTAAATTACGATAAACAAAATGTAATGTCATTAAGACAGATATGTGCCTTTCACATTTTGATAAAAATACCTAAATTTTAATTTAATTGTTATGAACCATTTTCACATTTTGCGCATCCCTCCACACATATCGTAGTAGTACAACCAACAGTATTTTACATTTCACTTATCAATGGACAGTTAACGTTCTCTGTGACTTGATTGAAGTTGTAGCAATTTTGATCAACTTGTAAAGTTAATGCGAAACACCATCTAGTGTTTTTATCTATACTTGTTAACTCTAAAAGCTTCATTAGTGAAAAAGCTTAAGCTTACTAACACATGGTCTACAAAACTTGTCATTTCACTACGTGTTTATACCAAACAATCATTCCTGAGCATAGACTACAAATTAATAATCAATCTATACAAAGCATGGTTAAAACCTAACAAATCATTATGGAATACTTCATCATGGACTCTATATCAAACAACAGTAAACCATCTTAACCACTTGAACTCTATCATAATAAATCATAAGAGGGGAGAGGTCAATAAATACAGTATGCATATGATAATAATGTTGCCATATCTTTATATATGGAAGGCAAAGAAAAGGTATCACTTCGGCCTCAATTGTCGAATGGTGCAAAAAAAATTATGGTATAGTGATTTATTTGTTCATAGTGTAACACACTTTATTTTTCTCTTCTTCCTAGTGTATACACCCTAAGAATAATCAGAAGCAGGAAATGCTAATACTATAAGAAAATAAATCCATCAAATCAAGAAAACAAGACTCTTAATTTCAATTGGATGACTCAATCTTCAACATTAACCATACAAAAGATTTTTCTGATTTGTATTTTGTATTTTCTTTTTGAATAGCAGGTTAGAGTTTAGTAACACCAAGTTCATAATTATTCGTTCATGTTAGGGATTGAACCGAGGACCTCCAAAAGAAGCAAAGCTTCTCACCTTCTCCTTGGACTATTAGATCAAAAGATCATTGGCTTCTGACTAGTATTTAATCTACTATAGTATATTTGATTAACTTGGGACGTGTGTTCTACAATCAAAACTTATTTATTACTTTAGAAAAAAAAAATATTTTACTAATGTATGAATAGAGAATTACCATTTCTGCAACTCGTAGTAATTATACAATAGACTACACTGATCATAAAACATCAACTTATCTAAACCAATTGTATGTATACATTAGGTTAAGATTCCAGAAATTAATTTATGTATACATATGTAAAGGTTGTGTTAATTTTCTTCATATTAACATTCTTTTTCTTTCGATCAACATGCTCCATGTAATTTAATCATTTCTTTTAGCTAAATTTATCCGTGGTTTTCAACATGAAACTAACATTGAATTAGTTTAGACTAAAACTAGACCCGTAAATTTCGTTCATTTGGTTTGATATAATCATATAGTGTTCTATTAATAAAAGCTACCTTTTACAGTGTGAGAGCATATTCTACAATCTACACAACAATATAGTTATCAAAAACCAAATTCATGGGTCTGAGTGTTCAACAATGATATCAAGTAACACTATATGAACTTTATGAAAGCATAAGCAACAAAAATTGAGAAGATCTATGTCCATATTACCAATGAATTCAAGAATTAACAACAAACCTATATTTCATAACTTACAATTCTCTTGATTTCAGTCGCTTCTACATTGTGTTTCCTGTATCATCTTCGCCTTGATTTCACTCATTTTGGAACATATTTGCAAACACTACACAAAGAAGTTTGTAAAGCATGCACACCCGCAATGAAGCATAAAACATCCTAAACTAAAAAAAATTCGACTTTAAGACATATACATGCAAGAAATAGAAATACCAAAACTCGATTTGAGCAATTTTGCCCATATGTATCATCTTTAAGTTTCCTTCAAACTTGTGTTCATAAAACTGCTTTTGGTAGTTCTTGATGATCGGGTTTCTTGTGCCCGAGCTTTCTTGATTGGATCTACATACCATAAACAAAAAGGTTACAACTTTATCAATAAGAAAGCTAATGAAGAATTACATACCAGAAGAAAAAAAGATATGATGAATCAAGATTCTGAAGAATCAGATATTTGACCTTTGACCCTTAAGCAATTCTACTTCAACTTGACCATATTTTGTAATTATACAGTCTTCAATTGAAATTGGTGAAACGTATTGAAGATCATCATCAAATTTTATGAATTGGATATCAAAAGTCCACAAATACACGCACAAAAAGCCAGCATTTTGGAACTCAAGAATAAGATGTTTGACCTTTGACCCTGAAGCAACTCCACTTCAAACTGACGATGTATTACAGTTTTACAGTTTTCAATTCAAATTGGTGAAACCCATTTAAGATCAGCATCAATTTAAAGAAATTGATGTCAAAAGCCCACAAATTTAAAGACCAAAAGTCAAACATATGAGGAAATTGAACTTTACTTGCAGGATTTAACCAATTCTTGAAGTGATTCCATCTCAAAATTAACCACTTAGTGAAGCAGATTTATGTTCAGAATCCAATGTATGAACTAAACTCAACCCACAAATTTAAAATCATATTATCTACAAATTAACAACTAACAAAAAGTCAAACACTTGAAAAATTAGAACCTTAGTTACCTTAGAAACAGAGGAAGTCAAACAATCTCTTGGACATTCAAACGATGCCAAAGAAAACTGCTTTGAAACAACACCCACATCGAAATGAATCAAACCCGAATTGGGTGTATCAACCCAAATTTCCTTCACCAAGAACCACAAGAACAAATCTTTAGCAGAAATCCCTGACAATTCATTGATTCGACCGAAAGTCAAACTCCCAGAAACATTTCGATCATAGTGCAATTCATCTTCAAACTTAGCATTACAATCTTGATCCAAGAACACCTGAAACTTGCCTGAATCATCTATATTGAAATTGGTCACACCCTTTGGGAATAAACCCATGGGTAATCCATTTGATTTGAGAATTTGGTAAATTGATTGTGGTTGTTGAGAGCATGAGCCCCAAATGTGGGTTGAAATTGAGAAGATGAAGAGTGTGAGATGGAAGATTGAAGGTGGGAATTGTTCAAGAATCATGTTTTGGTGTTGGGGTGTGTGTGTGTGTGTGTGTGGGGATAGGGTTTAAGAGAATATGAAGAATTGAAGGAGAGTGAGATTAATGATTGGGTTTATGGCATGTGTTTTTTTGGTTAAATGTTGGTTCTTGGGTTGTGGTTTAACCAACACATGTTCTCCCAAGTGAAAATTGTATAAGGATGAGGGTATAAAATGTATAAATACATAAATAGGTATAAAAAATTATCAAC
>BJCM01056098.1:15000-17198 GCA_018326385.1 Flaveria bidentis
AATACTTAAATATTATCGTCTTTGGTTATTGTTATGAAAGAACATGTTTGGTTTGAAGGTTGGAAAGGAATGATGATAGATACAGTAATCTGTCTTTATATTTCTTATATACTTTTGAAATAATAAGTTTTATTCCAGCACACAATTTACAAGACAATCAATTTTTACGTGATTATTTATTTCTCATTTTTTAATCATATACTTATTTTAATCTTGTTTACAAGTCAAATCAGATCTAAATTTACCATGTTTTTTTTAATCTTCTTCTATGTTTTGAATTCAAAATATAAAAATATAATAATAATAAATAACCGAAAGCTGACATTGAAATCTTTTCACTGACATAGCAAACATGATTAGAACATCTCCAATACCATTATCAATTATAAAACTAAATATTTATTTTTTAAAAACTCAAAAAACATTTTTAGCAGTAAAATTTAAAAACATCTAAAAACACTGTCACATCATTATCATCTTTTACATTTATTTTTAATTATCAATCTTATATATTAATATAAAATAAAAATAAAATATTTATATTTCTTTTATTGGATGGTTTAAATTTTAAAGATTTTAAAATATAAAAAGTTAAACTTTTTAGAGGGAAATTTTAAAAATTTAAAATTTAAATATTTTTCGTAAAAGGGAAAATTCTAAATATTCAAAACTTGAAATTCAAAAATTACATAATTAAAAGTTACAATAACTAAATAATACATAACTTAAAAGATACGACAACTAAACTACCTAAATATCATACTTTGCCCTAATTTTGTCACATCTTTTTTTATGGAGTGCGATTTAATCGGAATTCATGTAGGTTGTATCCTTGAAAAGAATTTCTTGTTCACGTAATGCAATCTCTTGGTCACGTAGTGCGATCTCTTTTTTACGGGCTTGAACATCTTTCTGCTTAATATCAACATATTCTCGCATTTTGGATTCAACTTCACTAATGGCGGGTTCTCTCATTTTTGTTAAATTTTGAAATCGTCCGATGACCTCATTTATTTGTGACGAGTCGGCTTTAGCTTTGCCTTTAGACTTACCTTTAGCCATCGCTTTAGCCTTTTTTGTGCCCATTGGACGGGGAAGTTCTTCAACTGTATTCCTAAAATTATCAATTGTTAATTCATTATCATCATTGAGGTCAAAGTAGTTATTAGCTTCAAATGAAATATTATCAGCAGATCTTTTACCACTTACACTTTGACTTTGCTCAAGACCTGTTTGTTCTTTCCACTTCGGCTCGTCTTTGAGAATGATCCAAATATGATCGTACATAAATTTGCATACTTTCTGCGGCTTCATAAATCTCACGAGCACGTCTAAGCAATTGATCATTAGAACAACCACTTATTTTTTGTTTTTGTAGTTGAATGTAGATGTCGTTGAATACAGACACCTTTCGTTTATCATATGCCAGTGGGAACGTAGGTTATACGTTGTTCTCACCATATTGCTACCCTGTTTGAAGTATGTATGGACCCTCTGCCAAAATTCATTGTTCTTTTGAGAGTTCCCGACGATACAATCATTTGAAATATGTAGCCAAGCCTTAGTAAGCACTTATTCTTCCTCAGATGACCATGTTTTTCTTTTTGGTTGCTTTGAGGATGCAATCGCTTTGCTCTTCTTCTATTTGTTGCTCTTCATGTAAGGGGATGGAGAATCATCCACACTAACACTACGTGATGCCAAAGCGGATGTTTGTGTTGTTGAAATAGCTAGAGATTCTGTGGAAACTGGAGATTGAGTTAGAGGTAGATTGGTGAATGGAGAGAACCCATGATTTGGGAATTGAGGGAACCCATGATTTGTAAATTGAGAGAACCCTAGATTTGGAAATTAAGAGAATGCAAGATTTGGGAATTGTTGATTCGGATATCCTTGGAACAGGGAATATCCAAAGTTTGAAATTGAATACGGATTTAGATTTAAGTTTGGGTTTGAATTTGGGTTTGTGTTTTCATCAGGATTAGAATCGTTTAACAATTGTAAAAATGAATTCGTGTTTGAATTCATGATTTTGTGGAAGTAGAAAGAAGATTTGAGAGTGTGAAAGATATAAAGGAATGTATTTGTATTTATAGTGGTTTGAGAGGCGGGAGTTTGAGTAGGGGGAAATTCAAAATTGTTTAAAATTTATTTTAGGGGGAAATTTGAAATTTAAACTTTGAATTTAATAAATAATA
>BJCM01056113.1:401-32054 GCA_018326385.1 Flaveria bidentis
ATAATCTCGGCTAAGCCCATTATTATTAATTGGCTCGTTTCGACTTTATTCCGGCCGTTACACTTATAGAATGAATGATTCCGGTTCCAATCACCACACGACCTAAAAAATGGGGTGGTTTTGTCAAACCAATAGATCTATCATTGTTATTATGGTTGCATGAATTAATGATTGTGTTTTCATCAAGTTTATCTAACTATGAACACATAATTGTAAAAAATAACATAGCATGTCTTGAGTTGAATTTAGAATTAAATAGAATAAGAATGAATATGAATATTGAATCACATGATTTTTTCAAAATATAAAACACATAAAAAAGTCAATGAATACTCATATTGTATAATGAATACTCATATTGTATAATGAATACTCATATTGTATAATGAATACTCATATTGTATAATGAATACTCATATTGTATAATGAATACTCTTAAGAAAGTTTGGATGTACAATAGTCAAAGGTGATGTCCTAAAGGATAAAAAAGTAACTTGAGGTCGGAATTCATTACAAGAAGTTAGGTGTTTAGAGAATACCAAAAGGCGAAAAATAGATTGAAATCGGATTATTGCACAAACTATAGATTCTGGACAGACAGAATGTTTGGTATGTGTTTGTAAATGTTTTAAAAATATCAAATGGTTTCATAAAATTATAAAAATTTACTAAAAAATAGTTTAGAGTCTCCCGGACAGCTTTTGTTTATGAATTTTTTTTATGAAAAGACTCGTAAACAGGTCAAAACATTAACACAAGACAGAAGATGCTGAAATGCGCACTTATATTGTGAAGGTTATTGTTGAATCATCTGATTGAGTTTGAAGATGTATAAACTATCATTAAAAAGGTAATTCGATGAACTTAATATTACAGTTTGATATATTTTACTCAAATTTAGTTTTTTTATGACCAAGTTATGGTTACTTGAAGTCAGACAATATTCTGCCAAAACTATAGTAAGACACTTATGTGCACTTTGAAAATTATTAAAGCTTGAAACGTGTTACAATAAATTTTAGTATGTCAATATATAGTATATTACACTTCATTTGAGTTATAAAAAATATTCCAAGACTTTAGAATTGCCATCATTTAGAGAAACAATCTTATGGAATAACTTTGAAAATTGTTAAAGCAAAGTCGTCCATGTGTAAACGAGATTCTTTGTTTACGTTAGCATGTTGGTAGCTTAATTTAGGAATGTTAGTGATTGTTAGAAGATTAGTGAATGTTAGATGTTAATGTTAAAATAATAATGATTAAAAAAAAGAGATTTAGTAGAAGAAAGAATAAAGATAATAATATAAAGTCATGAGAACAATTGATGTTATGATGATTGAAACAATATAGAAATACATAATATAAAAAGCAATATAAGATTAGCTTAGTGTTAGAAAATTCTTGAAATTACTTGTAAAAAAATCTTGAAATTGATCAAAACCAATGGATGAAAGAAAGATTTGTGAGTGAGATTTGTAAAGAATTAGCAAATGAAAAGTTAAACATAAATCTTGCTTTTATAGTTGAGGTTAAGAGGGAATTATGAATTATGTTAATGATGAGTTACAAGTCTTTCAAAAGGGGGTTATGATTGGAATTTAAAATAAATATAAACTTAAATAAGATAAATAAATAATATAATAATTACAATTTAAATAATAAATATATCAAAAGCCTAATTTTAATTTAATCAACTTATTTTTTAATAAAATATTTATAGAATTTATAAACTCAGAAAGAATTTTCAATTTGATTATTTATTTTTAGTTTAATATTTAAAATCTTATAAATATTAATAACCCTTTAAAATTTATAAAAATTATTTTATAAATTATAGAGTTTAAGTTAAATTGATTAAGTAGTTAAATTGATTAAGTGACATATTTATTATTTTTGGAACACAAAAATAAATAAAATAACTAAATAATGAATTTGATTTACAATATTGACTCAAACAGGTTCGTGTTTAGGTTCATAGTTTGAACACGGGTCAAATGTTACAAAACAAGGGTAGTACCAATGGAATATGTTCATTCAATCTCAACGATTCAGAATACGATGAGGAGAAAACCCTCTGGAAGAATTTAGATGGTAAAATGGCACACATGAAGGAGCTTCGAAAAATAAATAAATAGATGAGATAAAAGAATCCCACTCAGCTAAACAAACAACCAAAAATAATATAGGCAAACAAAAGAACATGAATGAGTGAGTGAAAGCTCTCTTGTCCTATATATTTGACACCTAGCTAAGAACGAGTTCATTCACTACGCCTCGTAGTCTTAGAAAGGGTCAGCTAAAAAATTACATGTGGTGAAAATTTCAAAATTTGAAGATTTTAACATACAAATTATGATTGTTAAAAATTTATAGTTACTTTAAGTAATAATACATGCAATGGAACCACAATAATATATAGTTGGGACATGAATGTAAGTGCGTTCGATGAGTATTTTACTTGTGCATAAGTTTGTAGGTGCATAAATGCACCTAATCTCATAAGTAATGATGCCATGGAAAGATGCAAATTGGAGTAGATGCACCATGAAAACCAATCCATTATTACACACTAAACTCTTAATTACACCAACATTAGTCAAAGCATCATTACTATTCATATGCAACAAAGTGTCTAAACTAGTTCAATGATGAACACCCAATTTATATAGAATTGATTTCACTAAGAACATGAATAAAAAACTAGACGATCATGTGGTAAAACATATCGATACAAAATAACTACGAAATCCTACAAGTATTTATTCTAATAGCAACTTTAGATGGACCGGAACAAATGAATTACAAACAGATATTAAATATACAAATCGTGTTGAATTTCAACTTACCTAACAGGCCCTACTACTAATTTCATTCATGATTCAGAAACTAAGGTCAAGTCAAATAAACTAGATACAAAAAGCTTATCATTCAAACTTTTTTCATCATATATCTTTTGACAAATTATGAAGGAGTTTAATTTTTCTTAATAAAATTAACTTTGGTGTCTTGTTTTTAAGTGGAGGGTTCTCCCCTCTCCACCCTAATGTGCTTTTGTCTTAGTTATGCTATTTTATGTTATGTCATTGTTGTTATTTTATGTTATGTTATATCATGTCATCTTGTGTTATATTATGTCATGTTATGTTAAGTTTTGTACTCACATTTCGTCTTCTATGCTATATTATGTTATGCTATATTGTGCCATGTCATGCTGGGTTATGATATATGATGATACTGGATGTTTCGTTATGTCATAATGATATGATATGCTATGTATGTTATAATATATCATGTAATATTTTATAATCTTATTTCATGCTATCTTATGTTATGTCATATTACATTATATAATTATATCATGTCATATCGTGTTACATATACTATATTTGTATTACATATTATACATAGTATCTAAAAACAAAATCGAAATAAAAACATGGACGCCGGTTATGTTTCCAATTTTGAGGTTTGTATAACAAATATTTTGATTTAGATGTGATTTACTTACCGACATAATTGCATGTTTTATTTCTTATCATGTCATATGATGTAATCTTATTTCATGTTATCTTATATTATGTTATGTACTTCTGTTTTACTTTTAATTATAACATTTACTTTTAGTGTGGCTTTCATATACCTATGTAAGCACATATCCCCAAAAACCTAAATACACACTAATCTAAATCATTTAAAAATTCATATTTACTCATTTCACTATACATATTTCTTAAAATAACCATCGTATCGTAATCTTTTTTGTATACATATAACAACTCATTTTATCAAAAATTTAGTGATACTTCATACGCATTTCCAAAATTTCTAAATCATACATAAATATACACAATGACACATTATGGCAACATAAACATAAATCTATAGAGACATGATTATTATTATTATTATTATCGAGTAGAATTACAACATTGATTGAAGATAAACCCTAATTTAACACTCCAAGCATCCTATTAACCTTTTCGGTCAAACACACATACACCCAGAAGAAAAACTCGAGGGTTCATGTGGTGTAAATCGACAAACTTGAAGGAATCTTGAGCAATTCCACCCAAGATTTCATCCAATAACACACCGGAGTTTATATACGTGCGACAACGGTGGTGCTCGTGAACGAACACAGATAATCTTGAAAAACCCTTTTCGGTGCCAACGATGAATCTTTGAAATCAATCTTTCAATCTTTATCAACAGACCCAGATGCATACGCATTGATTTGAATCGGTTTAGGGTTCTTCTCGATCTTTAATCTGATACTGTAGTTCAATTGGGGTTTCTTTGTTGAAATTATTCCGATAATCCGATCATCCCCTTCGATTATCAATCTGTTTCATTCATCTGGTTTCTTGATTTCGTGGGTCGATTGGGTCAACAAGAATTTGGTGTTGTGGTGTTAATCGACTGCTGATTTGGGGTTATTTGTTCGATGGATCTGAAAGTGGTGATTTGTTCATGATGGTTGTGGGGTTTTAGTTATGATAATGGGATTGCAGTCTTCGGGTGAAGTAGTTGAATTTGGGGGAAGATTAATGCAGCAACCCAACTGGTGATAGTTTGATTATTGTTTATAACATTAAGTTAGTTCAATTTTCCTCATGGATGAGGTCAACACTATGGTGGCAGCAGATGAGAGGTTAGCATCTGCATCAGCTTCTGTACCATGGAGTCCTAAACAGCTTGTGTTTCGCCCGTATGCCGCGGTTGTTAACAGCGAACCGAGAACAAGAAATTTGAGTGTTTTTGTTAAGAGACCTGTGAGTGATCTTCACCAATCAAAATATGTTCTTTTATATAGTTTAATCATATGATATGTTATACTTGATTGCTTGTTTGATTGAAGTTATTGAGAATGGATTATAGGATAGTGGTATAACATGGAAAATTGATACACGTGGGATGAAATTGAAGGTTTTTAGTAGTAATCGAGTTTCACTAGGGCTTTCTAAGAGGTTTAACCACATAAGTTTTAGATTTGTTTAACCTTAGTAGTGAAACTTGTTTGAAACACTTGATTTGCAACACTTGTTACCTTGTTTCGTATAAACTAGTGGAGTAGTTGGCGTGGCTTCCCAATTATGTGATTGGCCATTGTGTAAGGGGTTATTTGCTTATTGTGTTTTGATACCTCAATTAGCTGTATTGTGGGTGTTCAGGGTTGCTTATCCAAACTTCTTAGGCAGATAATCAGTTTTGATAAAGCAATCCCAAATGCTGCCTAACTAGTTAACAATATGCCACAACTTCAGTTTATACAATTAGGCATTTGTGAGTGGTAAATAGGTTGCAGGACAATTTATCAAAATAAGTTATAACATTGAGAGTTTGGAACAAAATCTGAAGTTCAGAACTTCTATACCTCTTACCCCAGAAGTTTGAATGACCAACTTAGTTAATATTTAGCAACATTCAACATTTTCTTATCGAAACTTTGTATATTTCATTATGCTAAGCACTGTGGTGAAATACATAATAAAGCATAACACAAGTGAAATTTCATTTGTTTCAAAATTTATACAGTGAGTTGTGAATATTATTTTCATTTAGCATTATTCTTGTTACATGTAAACAATGGACTATTGTTACGGAATTCATGACTGCTTATGATTGTGATTGTTGCTATAACTACTTTTAGTAAAGTGAACTTGAATGGCTCCTTTTTCTATAATTTGTAGACCCGGAAACAAATCTTTCACTCACTGAGAAGAGAAAACCTGTGACTTGATCGGTTTGTCTGATTGTTTTTACTTTTTAGTGTAGTTCTTCTAATGGGACAGTTTCAAAATGACTTGATATTTTAAGTGTAATTTAGTTTTAATATAATTGCATTATCGGTTTGTATAATGTCTTAGAGATCAAATTAGAGTATTGCAGTTTAGATCAATTCAATGACACTACTAAGCATGTTAACCCTTGATCTGGACTAGAGATAATCAGTTAAACGTAGTTTAAGCACCCACATAATAAGGTCTGGTTACAAATAGTCAATTGATGTAATAAGTTAATAACCATATTGAAATATGATCATCCCTAGTATTCACTTGCTATGAGAGGAAGTCATGGTGGCTACAATATGGATAATGATTTCCATGCCAGTAGAATTACTTTATGTACCATCATTGAACTTGTACCATTGGTTGTGAAGTTGGGCTTAGATATTGGGAAAGATATAGTTCGTGAAAGGCTGTGTAGCTTTAAATTAATCATATGAATTAACTTTGTGTCATTTATCAATTTACATCACGTGTAACAATCATCAAATTGTGTTCATCAAATTCCAATAACAAGGCCCAAAGATACTTATTATCCAAGTGGACTAAGTGTTGTACAAACATTGCAATAACATATTTCATTATGCTAAGTACTATGGTGACATGATTATTATATTTTTGCAGTTGGTGTCAAGATTAACCAAGGATATTGTTGAGACATACCGAATATGCAATCCACAGTTTAATTATTCAGATGAATTAAACCCAAAACGGTTTTTGACAAGCCCATCTGCTGGAGTACTCAATGATGGTTTTGATAATGAAAATTCAGACTTTATTTTGAGTGTAAACTGTCCCCTGGTTAATTCAGAAACTCACAGAAGGTTATTATTTTTACTGTACTTTTCTTGTTGATTGAATTTATCTAATCAAACTATTTTCTATTTCTTGGATTATTTTCAGATATATTGTAAAAGATATGCTTGGGCAGGGGACATTTGGGCAAGTTGCTAAATGTTGGGTTGCAGAGCTTGACCGTTTTGTTGCTGTTAAAATCATTAAAAATCAACCTGCTTACTATCAACAGGCTTTGGTTGAAGTTTCTATATTAACAACAGTAAGTAAATGTACTGTTTTTGCTAGATTTTTTTTATCTAGAATGAACAATAATAGTCATGTATTTATGTAGCCTAATTTCTTGTAATTGTCAGCTGAACAAAAAGTACGATCCTGAGGATAAACATCACATTGTTCGAATTTATGATTACTTTGTATATCAACGGCATTTGTGCATTGCTTTTGAGCTGCTCGATACAAATTTGTAAGTTTCAGTTTGTTGTATAAATATTATTCTATCGGCTACATGTATATGGTTTGAGTTTTTTTTTTTGTGATTTTACATCAGGTATGAACTTATAAAGCTAAATCATTTCCGAGGGTTATCGTTGAGCATTGTGCAGCTGTTCTCAAAGCAGGTTAAAATTGTTGAATATTTTGAATTAATATTTCTGTGTGGAACATTAGTATTTGTGCCTCTAATGATTTATATATTTTGTACTAGATTTTATATGGATTAGCGCTGATGAAGGATGCTGCTATTATCCATTGTGATCTCAAACCTGAGAACATCCTTTTATGCACAAGGTGAGCTACTATGGCAGGAAATGGTTCGGGTTGAAAACATTAAATTGGGCCAGGTCAGGTTGGGTTGACCTATTTGTCCAATTTTGTTTTTATTTTTTAATTCATTAGTCATGATTACAAAGACACTGTTATTACACTGATTATCTAAGTCTGTTTGAAGACATTTCAGGAGGTTGTTAAATAGACTTTGGCAACTTTCAACCCGTTTGACTCGTCTCATTTAGTTTGACCTGTTTAAGATAGTACGCAACCCAAATTGACCATTTGATATCCTATCAACTAATTATTTCTTAGCAGTGTGAAGCCACCAGAAGTCAAAATTATTGACTTCGGATCTGCATGCATGGAAGATCACACTGTTTATTCTTATATCCAGGTCTTGTTTTATATATCTTTTTTAAGTTGCATGCTTGAATTTTGGCAAGTTGATTAGAACTGTTCTCAATTCTTACGTTTTCCTTCTGCAGAGTCGATACTACAGATCACCTGAAGTTGTTCTTGGTTATCGGTATCCTTGAATACTAAATATGCTATTGTATTGTTATTAAAGTTTCAATTTTCCTAACCAGATCCCTGCCCTGATAGAGCCACGGTTAACAACAAACTTCTAAAATAAATAACTTATTAATAATAAAATTTATTATAATTTTTACTGACCATGGTTCTACTAAAAAGCCCCAAAATCCTAAGAAGTGTGAGAAGAATTCTAGACCATTGATCAAGGACAATCAATGGCTAGTGGCCACGTGAACTTCAATTTATGTAAGTAAGGAGGGGCTAATGGTAATGGTCACCATTTTTTTACTTTTATCTTATTCAATCATCTTTTACAATGTTGATAGTTAAAAATCAATTGTTGACCAATAGACATTATGTGTCATCGAGTTTGGTGAGAAAAGAAAACAAGAGAAGAGCAATAAAAAGAAAGGGAAGGAGAGAAATGATTTTATCTTTAGTGTTTCTAAGTGGAGAGATTTGAACATTTTACAACTATGAACTTTATATGTAAAAGGAATTTGTTAAGTTGAGGGCATTTTAGTACACATTTTTTATAAAAGTTTTAAATCACTTTCCCTTTGAATCATGCAACTTTTGGGAGGAATGTTTAGGAGAGAATATTGACCAATTCTCCTAACAGTTCCTTTCTCCTCTAGTCCTCTCTCCTAAGAAAACTCTTGAATACAATGCTGCTACTACTATGATTTTTATTGTTATTTAAACATCTCGATCGTATAAATACTCATGAGCTTTTGTTAGACCTTAACCACCCTCAGGTATACCACTGCTATTGACATGTGGTCATTTGGATGCATAGTTGCTGAACTCTTTCTTGGCCTGCCACTTTTCCCAGGGGCGTCAGAATTTGATCTTCTAAAAAGAATGATAAAAATAATTGGGTATGTTCCTCATTCTAATTTTATATCAATTATTCTTTTACTATATTCATACCTCATACTTAAGCATATCAGCTGAACTCTTGAATACAGAATATATAAAAATATTATGGCAGAAGGTAAATAATTGGGGTCGAGTTTTGGCGTTAATTTTCATATGATTTTATATTTGTTCTTATTTTTATTGTTTATTTAGGGAACAACCACCTGATTATGTGCTGAAAGAGGCGAAAAACACTAGCAAATTCTTCAAGTGTGTGGGGAGTGTACATCATGAAGATGGAAGTCAAGCTTCATCTTCTGGAAGAAGTATTTATCAAGCTTTAAGTGAAGAAGAATATGAAACTGTAAGTGCTCATCTTCCATTTTCAGTTATTTTTGGAAGTAATTAGTATACTAATCTATTTATGCATAGTCACCTAATTCGCGGTTCGCTCCGGTTCGAAAGCGAGGTACGGGTTCGCGATTCGCTAGGGGCCACGAATCTGGTTTGTAAGGGGGTAGGTTCATTCCGGTTCGATCCGGTTCATAAGGCATGTTGAAAAGCATTGAACAACCTAGAATTCGATTGAAAACAACCTGGAAGATTGAAGTTCAAATTAATTTTTCAATGAATTCGATTGAACTTCAGTCATTAAACACTACTGGAATTCGCTTTTCCCTCGAATTTCATGAATTCATGAATTCACAGTTATAAAAATCACGAATCATGGTTACCCGATTCTTGAATCGATAGCAAATTTTTTGGACAACGAGCGAATTGCAGCCACGAATCACAATCGAACCACTGAGCGAACCACAATCGAACCCTTGAGCGAACCGCGAGCGACTGGGTCGCTATCGAATGCGAATGGGATCGTTTCGAACCAATTCGAAAAGCGTTGGACATTGAGCGAATCATGTGAGACCTAATACTTGGTGAAGCCCTAATAAACTTTTTACGTATTTAATTATCTCTAATCAACTTCACACATTCCTAACAGAAACCAACCACTGTGCATTTAAGAAAGATTGTAGATGTCATAACTCTACGGTTGAGTTTTTTCTATAGTCTGTGTTTGATTTTATATTAATTCTGCTTCAGAGGGAAATGAAAAGACCGTCAATAGGAAAAGAGTACTTCAATCACATGAATCTTGAAGGGATTGTGAAAAAGTATCCTTACAGGAAAAATATGAAAGAAGAAGATGTGGCTAGAGGTTAGCTTTATATTCTGAACTTTGTAATTTATTTTTCTCTTGTAATATTTAAGATTGTATATGATGGCAATCTTATGACAATGATACTGCAGAAAATCAAATGCGACTATCGCTGATTGATTTCTTGAAGGGACTTGTAGAGTTTGATCCAGCTAAACGGTGGTCACCTTTGCAGGTTTTCTAGCGATGATACTATGATTTCATGTAGAATTTGTTTATTATGAAGATATTATAAGGTTTTTAATGTTAATATTATGTTATACATTTTCATGGTTTAGGCTTCTAAGCATCCTTTTGTTACTGGGGAACCTTTTACTTGTCCTTATAAGCCTCCTCCTGAGACTCCTCGTGTGGTAAGCAATACTTATTAGTTAATAAAAGATTAAAAGTAAATTACCTGATTGTTTTTATTTATTTATTTATAAATATGGTAAATGTATGAATTTCTTATTGTTAGTTCTGGAGGTGATCATTTTGACCAATTTACTTTTGAATGACTTGATTTGAGTTATTTCTTTTAATGGATCAAATGGGTAGAATAAAGACAATAGCTAGAATGGAAGGGGGGGGGGGGTGATATTCGGATTATTCGCCAAGGTGTATGCTATATGCATAAAACCTCCTAGATCATTATATATTTGAAAATTAGATTACTGTCGCAAGAATAATTTTGGTAATCATGTGTGTCACTAATTGTTTGTAAAAAGATGCAAAATTCTGGGGAATAACTGTTTTGGGTCAACCCGACCTGGATCACACTAAAAACTTTACTTATTTGGTCTCTAATCGATCTGGCCATTTTACCACCTCTAGTTCATCCTCCTTTGGGTTTAACTATGGACATTATTGTCTAATTTTCTACACTACAATCCTTCTGAGTTAACCATCCTTTTTTATTCTTTTGCAATGTAGCCTGTTTCTCATAATGTCAAGGTTGATCATCATCCTGCTGGGGGCCATTGGTTTGCTGCAGGTCTCTCGCCTAATGTGAGCAAAATCTACTTCTTGAATTAAATCTTCTTTTTCTTTTTTTTTGGGGGGGGGGGGGGGGGGGTTATTTGCATTATTTGAGCTGATAATTCAGGGGACAAACTATTAACTTATGTATGAGTTTCATACAATGTATAACAAATCAGATTTTCTAAGGGTAAGATAACATTACCTATCCATTTTTTCCTTTAACTTGATTTAAGAGACTTTTACTTCTATTTTACAAAACAGTTATATTTCTTCTCACACCATTTTAATTTTCTATGATTATGATTACCTCAAACAGTAGAAAAACATCCTAAACACCATTTTTTATAGCTCGTCCTTAACTTTTCTAGTCAATTATCTGATTTTAATTATTCAACAACACATATCCAATTTTTAATGCACACCCTCATTTTAGTTCAACTGATTATATGATTTTGACAATTTTCTGTTCCATCTGCTATTCCATGTAGGTTGTAGGTGGAAATCGGGTTGGGATGTATAACTCTCATTTTCAAGTAATGCCTTACGCACATGGGGGTAATTTTGGAAGTTTAGGAAGCCATGGTAGTTATAATGATGGTACTGGACTTGGAAGTAGTTATGGTAGTTATGGAGATAACAATAATATGCTTCAATATTATTCACCAGTGGCCCCATCTGCTATGAACAACTATGCACAAAATATCCCGGTTCTTGGAAGTAGTCCTGATGCTAGGCGACGAATTATGCAAATCCCACATGGAAACGGGTTTGCGTTCAGTCCAGCTGGCAATTTTGCACCTATGTCACTTGGCACAAGTCCATCACAATTCACTCCACCCTATAGTCAAATGACAGCTGGATCTCCTGGACATTATGGCCCAAGTTCACCTGCGAGAGGGAATTGTCACGGGTCGCCCCTTGGAAAAGGAACTATTTCAGGTAATCAGATGAATAGAAGAAAAGGATGGGGTTACTCTAGTAATTTACCAACACAAGAAAGCCCGTCTTCTGCACATTGGCAAGGGCAATTTCCTGATGTTAATTCACCGAATTTAAATGCTGGAAACTGGAAACAACAGCAGCAACAACAAAGGAATAGTGGAAACGTTGGGGCCCATGGTTCATTTGGTTCGGGTAAACCTTTATTGCATCCTAAAAGTGCCATTCATGACAAACCTGAGACCAGTGGTTCATTGCCTGATCCTGGGGACTGGGATCCTAATTACAGGTGATGATTGATGCTAATCATTTTATTCTTCTAGTTTTATCTTCACTATTGATGCTATATTCACCTTGCTTTATATGGAACTTTGTGACCCCATTTTGCATTTATGTTCTTAATTTCATTAGGGATAGTTGTTAAATGGGCAGGCTGTTTCTAGTAGAGGTTGAGACGTTCTGGTCTGATACTCAGATTGCCCACATACTTTTTTCTTGTTATGGGTATTCTTACTAAATAGTTAATGTGTTAATAATTACAAATAACTATTCAAATCACCATATTAATCATTTTTCTGAAGTAAAACAATCTAGGAGCTGTAAGCGTTTAAAGTACAGTGTGGCGCCATTCAGTCTTTTTTCCCATTATATGATATTTTTAGTCTGACCTATCTGACCCTCATTCTCTGTCTCACAATATTATGTCTGGATTTTTCTTTCTTTCTTTCTCATTTTTTTTACATTTTGATTGTTTTTTTCAGTGATGAACTGCTTCTCCAAGATGATTCTTCAGAATTAAGCAACATGACAGCGGAATTCAGTAGGAGCATGCAAATTAGTCAAGCTTCTGCTCCAACAGAATCTTTTGTTGGGGTTGGGCGACTGAATCAAATGTCAAACTCAAATATCCCAACACAAAGGTATGTTCAACGTCATCGTTTTTTGATGATGTGGTATTGTGCTATGTCATCGATAATTTGCTATAGAAAGTTACATACAGTGGTAAAAGTTGAAAGTATGTTACAATGGTTAAAAAAAATCTTTTTTACATACAATGACAAAAAGGTTAAAGTACGTTACATATTGGTGTAGCAAACCCCAATTTTACTTGGACCTATTTGTTTTTTTTTTCTGTTCAATAATTAATTTTTTTTCATACAGGCCACATGGTCCTATTCAAGCATTCTCACATGCTGAAGCATCCCCTGATGTGCATGTTCGCCCGATGATGAATTCTTCCCATTTAATGCCCCAATTCTCTCACTTTGGACCTAGCCGGTTGGGTCAACAGCCTGTTCAACGATTCAGTCATGGGCGGTCAATGGGTGCCCGTGGTGGTGAATGGAACCATATCAAAGTCCAGGCCCCACTTTCCAATTTCAGTTCAGGGGGTCAGCGTTCCCCTGGAAGCAACAACAATGCACCATGGGGTACGTTAAACAACCTTTCTTATTTATTTCTCCGTGGCTTGTTTTGGATTTATGCCTAATTAAGAGGTAAATATAGAAATGGATGGGTTGGCTTACAGGTCAAAATACACTTCGGTTGAAATGGGTGGGTTGGGTCTGGCGACCTGAAACACTTTTTGTCTAGATCTTTTAGTTGTAAATTATTAGTGTGTTAAATATGATTACAAAAGTCGTAGTATTTTAATAGTAACTCAATAAAATTATTTAGGAGGTTTTATACATTAAACAATACATTTTGGGCCACTTGTTTTAGGCTAAATTATTATTATTATTCTTTTTTCAGTTTGGCGAGTTAGATAAAATGTAAGTGAATCAACCCATTCATAAGTGTATCAGTCATATTTGTCAACATTGTGTTACCCGTTTAACCCGTTTCTTTTTAGCTAGTATGTTCACTCACCTGTGAGAGATTATAATAACCCTATATCTACTTATGTGTATGAGTCAAGATTGTTTGATCTGAAGTTTTTATTCCTTTCTGTAGGGCGTAGGGGCAACCATCCAATTGCCGCCAATATTCTACCATCTTCACATGGCGGAAATGAATATGGAAGGATTTCATGATGGTTAAAATTTGAAATTATATATAGAATATATGGACTGTTAAGGAATGTTGTGATAATTGGTAGTTGAAGTATGACTTATGAATGTGCCTTCATAGTGATTCTTTTAAGTAAAACTTACGAAACTGGCTTCCTTCTATTGCTTCATTTGTTGCTATTTTTATTTGTTCTTTTGTGGAATGTCGAGAACGAGTAAGCGTAAAAGGGTTTGTTCAGTTTGTTTCTCTTTAGTTTGGCTGATTTATTTGTGCAAAATGGATACAAAATACAAGTAATTGGTCAATGACCACTTTGCTTGTATTAGCAGTTTGTGTCGATCTTGGATCACATATTTGTCTATCACATCTGCGTAAAGATCTTTAGGGGTGTTTGGATGTTATTCTGAGAATTTGGTTTGAACTGTTTATTGTATGCAATAAAGTAAATACATTCTCTATCATTTGATGTAACAAAAAGTTATTTTGCTTTTATGCTATCTTTTATAGTACGTTGAAAAAATGACCATGTCAAATAAGCGTAGTTGTAATTACGTCTTAAACCACTATTTGAGCTTTAGTAACTTACTTGATTTGGACCTACAACTAACTACCGGACCTCAATGGTCTGGAAGCATGATGCCCCCGGTGGTCTAGAATCATGGCAGCTAGCCTTTGAAAACCGGATCACTCCTACAAGGATCTAATATCACACTTATCTCTATGATTTGGGTAATAACAACCTGACAAAGATGACAATAAAACGCACATGCATATGGCGTGTGAGTAAAGCAAGCTATATGGTTAGTAGTATACAACTCGACAAATTATGCGTTGATAGAGCGTTAGTGCATGTTATCTACTTGTTGGGTCAATGTTACAAAATGCAACACCAACTTGTGTGTTAGAAGTCTAGAGTCATGATCCCTACAACAAGCAACAAGCATGCCATTTCTCTTTTATCCAAACACTCCAAAGTGTTCATATACTTCTAGAAGACACTAGCTAAGATAAGTTGTTTAAATAAGTAGATCCTAAACACCCATTGTGATATACGAACAAGAAGTTGATAGAGATAATTTGACTAAAACAAACAGGTAGTTGTCCCTCTTCGAGATGGGTGAGCCTCGAGCTACAACGACAAGAACAAATAAAACATACGATAATGATAAGCATAGGCTAATCATCCTTATTACTAGTCTAGAACATCAGTTAATATAACAATCCATGAAAAACAAGACGGATATGAGACTCTAATGGAAGTTTCAAGTCATAAGCTATAGGCCCAACCTTGTGAAGTATGCTATATGGACAAAAAAACAATGCAAAAAGTTTTCATAACGTCGTTTAGCTAGGCTCTTTTGTCTGTTTGGCTGAATTTTAAGGAAAACGCCATCACCCATGTTAAAAGAAAGTTCCCTGCACTTCAAATCAGCTTGAGACTTCATTCGATCCTGCGCCTTTTCTAGGCTGGCATGCAAGAGTTCAAGCATATCATTCCAAGTAGTGAGTTGAGATTTCAACACAACATTTGATGTCTTTTCTAAAACATACCGGGGAAAATGGTGTTGGATCTCGATCATATACCGTTGCAAAAGGAGTGGCTTTGATGGATGAACGGTAACTTCGTATTGTAAGAGCATTCAACCTAAGGAAGGAAGAGCTTCATTCATGAGGTTGCACACATGCAAAACTGATAAGCCCTCCACACATCAATTAAGTACTTCCGGTTTGACCATCCGTCCATGGGTAGTAACTTGTATTTAACTTTATTTTGATTTGGCTCAATCAAAACCACTTCCTTCAAAAATTACTTAAAATTATATCTCGGTAAGAAACAATTGAATAAGGAAACCCATGTAATCAAACAAACTCTTTACAAAACACAACAACCGCTCCTTTTGCCGTGAACAAATGAGAGAATGGAATAAAGCGAGCATATTTGCTCAAATGGTCAACGTCCACCAATATCGTGTAAATACTCTTGCTAATATATGCATTTGAAAAAAAATTATATTCGTATAAATTGTAAAATTATAATTACAAGTATTTTCATAGAGAAAATCGTAAACTTAAATTTAACGATATTTAATAAACTCTCAAGGCAAAATCTTTTGCATATTTTGTATTTTTCCTAGAATTGCATAACTTTAGACTTTGGCCACACGTTTTTCACATAGGATAATATAAAACTTAATATTTACTATACATTAAATTCAAAAACCAATAGGTGTGATCCCAAGTTCACTGAACCAAAGAAAAAAAAAGCAAGGAAAATTTATAAGAAAAAAAAAATGAAGGAAATAGAAAAGATATAGTTTCATTTTATGATGCAAAGTTAGTATAAAATAAATAAAAAATTATGTGTTTCTGAGTTGAAAAGAAAAGAAACAAAAGTTATCACTGCACCATTTGAATTTTCTAATTAAACTAAATAAAATTCATTTCAATTCCTTTAGATTTTAAAAACCAGGAAGAAAGATTATTAAAAATTTCTTTATTTTCTCTTGTTTTGTTAAAAAAAAGTGTTAGAACACAAATATTTTTCATTTTTTTTCATTTACTCTTATTGTTTGTATATAAACTCGAGAACACAATTTAAAAATCAAAAGCTCTATAAAAATTCTCATGGTTCAACTATTGACATAAGCTTGTTTAGAAATTAAATTTTTTTTAAATAATCTCAAAGACAATAATTTACATAAGTATCCTTTCAAAAACATTAAGAAAAAACTTTATCAAAAATAATAATATTATTATTACATGCATTTATGATTTAACCATAGAATTTAAGACCCATTAAACACCCAAAAATCTGATATCAAATTCAACAATGTCTGGAAAAAAACAACTATTTACAAATCAAACACACTCCAAAACGATCGATCAGTGGTGATTTAGTGCCCTAGTTCTAGCCCTAGATTCATCCCCTTCACAAATCTTCAAGAACCCTTTTCGTACAAGCTTCAAAATCCTTAATTTCCTCTAAATCTCCATACCCAAAGTCCTTAATCACTTTCTTGCACCTCTTTTTTGACTCTTTGCACCCTCTTTTCTCCTCTAGAATTGTGTGATAATAGATAAGGAAAGAGGGCGATTGTACATCCTGTGGTTGATGATTTCTTACGTAAAGCATGCGGAGAAATCGATGCTTGAGTGATTGAAAAGGGTTCGTGTTTGATCGATCGTTTGTTGATGGTGAAACCTAAGAATGATAGATTATCTATAATGCTATTTTAAGCATTTGATTTCTTGACGTATGTTTTTTCGTCTGTTGATTGCATATATCTACTTACTTGTGGGGTTATTATTGATTTTTCTTTAATTTGATGATTTCTGTATATCCCATATAGTGTGTGGACTTGCAAATGAAAGTGATTTTGAAATTTTAAACTGATGGATCAGTTTTAGGCTTTTGAATTGTGTTGGGATATGCATTTACTAATTTTGTTTTCTGTGATTACTGTTGCTTAGGAATTATGCTCATGTTTCCTAATGTAGCTGGATATAGTGCCTTGAGTGCTAGTACAGGGATATGTGTGACAGGGTTGAAACTAGGATATGTGCACCTATAGGGGATATTGAATTCTTCTCTATAGGGGTAGGCCTCTACCAAGGGTCTATGTCGAGTCTGTTTCTTTTTGCGGTGGTACTGGATCGATTCAGGAGACAATTCTGAAATGTATGCTTTTTGCAGATGATAAAAGTTTTAACGCACGCCTAGAAGAATGACGAGCAGCTTTAGAGGGTAAAGGTCTTAGGATTAGTCGCTCGAATACCAAGTACCTTGGCTTTATCATGACTTTTAAGTGGTTCTGCAATCAACTAACTTTAAGTACTTAGGATTGTTGGATTAATGATTTTAGGATCAAAACATTATTTAGTATTTCCTAGGTTTATGTATTATAAGTGACAAACATGTTAAACCTATAATCTGTGAATATAGTACAAAACGACGCCATTTAGGTGGTTTCATGATAGTTAGTTGGCACCAATAACTTAAGGATGCAACGGTTAGAATATAACCATCATTTACACACCTATAAATAGCCATGTACTCGGCACGTTTAAGTATAATGTTAACTATGTGTTTTGTCGTATGTATATTCTCTCTAATACCTGTTCATGTATTAAAGTGTGTTTTTACATAATCAGCGAGAGTCTATTAAGGATCTATTCTACAATGTGATTGGAACATATATAGGGATGTGGCTCATTGAGTGTAGGTGGGCCGGTGTAGGTGAAGGGTGGCTTCATGGGTATTGTGTGACAAAAACTTCTCAAATAAGTTAAAGGCAAAATTTTGTGGGGTGGTAGTCGACTGGTTATGTTATATAGAATAGACTACTTGTCCATCAAGAAGACACTGACTTGCAAGATGGAGGTAGCAGAGATGAGGATGTTCAAATGGATGTGTGGGTACATAAGGTTAAATGAGGTTAGATCGTTAGAAATGAGTTTTTTAGAGATAGGTTAGGAGTGGCTTGTATAGTGGATAAGATGAGATAGAGGAGATTAAGTTAATTTGTGCATGTCAAGAGAAGGAAGACGACAACACTGATTAGGGTAGTGGAAACCGTCATTGTGGAAGGACAAAGTAGTAGAGGTTGGCCTATACTGTAATGGGATGAGATGATTAGAAATGATTTGTAAGAGTTGCACCTCTCCAAGGACATGGTCCCGGATAGGAATTCGTGGAGACGTAAGGTTAAGGTTAATGACTTTTAGGGAATGGTGCAGATGTGTCTTAGTTATGTCTTAGGAATTAGATTTCTCCTAACTTTTTAGTGGACTTTGCATGTTATTGTTTTCGTGTATTTATGTCTTTGTGCTGTTTTATGGTGCTATATATGTTGCTAGCTATTAATTCACCACGTTTTGCTAGTGTTAGCTTTCTGTGGTGTATACTTGCCTGTTTGTCTACGGTTGGTTCTAGAGCCAAGGGTATTTCTTTCGTTGTTATATACTTCTGTTATATGCTTGTATACAGTTTCTTCTTGAGTCGGGAGTTTCTCTGGAAACAGTTTCTCTATCCCTAGGGATAAAAGTAAGATTTGCCTACATCCCACCTCCCTAGACTCCACGAATAGCTTTGCTATGGGTGGGATTCACTAGCTATGATACATGTTGTTTGAAAAAACAACTTTTGTAGATAACTGACCAGACTACGAATAAGTACTTGTCAGTTCTGATTATTATTGTCTCTGTAATTCTCCTTTTTGAATTGTGAATACTGGTCATTTTGCATGAATTCTGTAGTTCTCTAGTATTAACAGTTATGTATGATTACTATATAACTAGCTAAATACAGTCTGGTATTCTAAGATAACTGGGTTAGTGGATATATATACTTCTTGTCACCGAACTGCAATATGCTTTCCATGCATGACCTGTTTATGGCCCTGAAACTTGAAGCATTATGCATAGCCTGCTTTATACTTCACTTTCTACCAACTGTTTGAAAATCAATGCAAGTAACTTGTTTGTTATCTGGTTCATTGCTGTTATTTTTAGTTGCTTGTGATAATAGTATAACTGAGTCTTGATTATTGGTGGTTATAATGCATGTTTAGGTGTTTTTCAAGTTAAGAGGCTTCTCTTTGTGACTTGTGTGCTGATCTATACTCATCCTGTTGCATGTTAATTTTTTTATTATTATTATAACTCAATTATAAAGAATTTGATAAGAGTCATGCAATCATATCCGTGCAGAAAAATCTTCACTTAGCCCTGATGAATATGAGAATAATAAGTTTAGTGTAGACGAGCAAAAGGTAATAGTGACTCAACGCTTAAAGAAAGAAATGGGATCCGACAGTGATGGTGATAATCTACGTGAAGAGCATTCAAAACCTCCAGAACAAGAAACATCATTGCAAAGTCATCATACAGATGAAAGTGATGAATCAGATGCTGTGGAGCATGATGTGAGTATCAGCCTATTTTTTTGTTTTTTAAACTTGTAAAATTGCTTAAATGCATGTTATGTAAATAACTGCACATTTTTGGCTAAACTATTTGATGGTTACAGGTTAAAGTGTGTGATATATGTGGAGATGCAGGGCGTGAGGATTTATTGGCGATATGTTGTAGGTGTCCTGATGGTGCTGAACACACGTAAGACTAGCTTTCGTTTTAGTGGGATCTTTTACTGGTATTAATAGTGGTATTAATTTGTATATTTTTTTTTAATTTCTGCCAGCTATTGCATGAAAGTAATGAGAGATAAAGTTCCCGAAGGTGATTGGTTATGTGAAGAATGTGAATTGGAGGAAACTAAAACCAAAAATCGACGAAGGAATAGCACAGAGACTTCAGCAGAAAATGATCAGTCTTCTGATTCAGCACGTGTGAAAATATCTGGAAAAAGACACGCAGAGGAATTAGAGACTTCATCATCTTTTAAAAAACGGGCTCTTAACATCCCAGGGTCAACAAAAGATGTTGATCGTGGGAAAGTGAAACCCAGCCATCATTATCATTCTGATTCTCATTCTGGTAATGAGTCTACAGAAGGGTCACGTTCTCCCGCTACACGCCCACGGTTGCAATCTTTACAAGGTAAGTAACTTTCCGAGGCCTGTTTGTATGATGGAGCAGAATGGATTCGGTGATGGAATGAATAAGGTAATGGAATGGATCGTTTCATTCTATTATGACATTTAGCTTGGCTTGCAGGAATGGAATAAGTAGCCAGAAGAAAGAATATTACATTTATGTAGAGATGGTGTGAAAATCATTTATTTAGTAAGCCTTAATAGTATTTTCTACACATATATAATACAAATTAAGCATGATAAATCTCATTAAGAATCAAATAATATTACGAATGAAGATATAAATTTTAGTTAAATTTGGAATACAAAGAAGTCAATTAAAAGTTTTGATTTTTCTCAGAAAAATAACTAGAACCAAGCCTAGTAAATCTCATCCATAGCCAAGCTATTGACGAGGGCTCTGTTTTCTCATAAAAGATCTATGTTAATAAAAAGTACATAAATAAAACTGTAGTACATTGCATTTTGCATTCCGTTATATGATGGAATGAAAATTGATCAAATTCTTTCCGGAATGATTTATTCATCCATCAGAGAAAACAAACAACTTTTCTTGTCTGTTCCATTTATTCTTTAGTTCAATCTTACCAATAGCAACCTTTATCCTTCAAAGTTTGTATTGATCTTCTCATATGAATTTCTGGTATTATGGGTTATATTTTCTCATGCAGGTGGTTTTTCCAAGTCCAGTTCATTCAGCTTCCCAAATGTGAAGTCTAAAACTAAACTTGTAGATGAAATGGTTCATAAAAGGCCAAAATCAACAGAAGAACGTTCTTCTCGTGATACAATAGCAGCCAAAGAAATGTCAAAATCTATGTCATTTAGATCTGCAAACTTGGGACGTTTTGGTCCAAGTGGTTCTAAAGTTAAAATGTTGTCTCCAAATTCGTCTCATGTTCAGGATCTTAGAAGTCTGATAAATAAAAAAGAAAGGGGTTTTGAAAGGACTAATTCAGTAAAATTAAATTCTTCCAATTCAGCTGCTTTGACTCCAAAAGGTGATAAATTATTGTCATCTCGTGGTGAAACTAATTCAGCTCCTTCGTGTTCCAATTCTGAAGCAAAACCGTCAAAGGCGGACAGTAAAATCACTTCAGGATTGAAAGCAAACAGCCAATCAGTTAATATAGGTAAATAATCTTTTGTTTCTCAACGCGTGTTCTTTTTTCTTCAAATAGCTATGTGTTTTTCCATATAATGCATGCTTTACGTTCTTAGTATATCATTATTGCGAGCCAGGGGTCTCTCAGGGTGTAACCTCTCTATCTTTGAGGGTAGAGGTAACATTTGCCTTCATCTCACCCTCCCCGGACCCTGCTATTCGAGTGGGATTTTACTAGGTTTATTTGTTTGTTTGGTAATAGTTTAATAACTGAAAACCGAAAAAAGTGATATATATTTGGAATTTTTTTTTTCTAAATACGTCTAAAGAACCGAGCTTTAACAGGTTATAAGTGCCGGGCCTAAACTGGCCCAAAATTTGGGTCTTTGACAGATAAAGAGTGGGACAGTTTTGAGTGCATCTCTGGTTATAAGGATTATGTCATGTTTGCTCTGTTTCTTTTGCAGCACTTTCATGTGTTTTCTTGATTTTCTGTATTAGGTCAAACCGACAAGCAGTTGCCATCATCCCCCACTAAGGTTGGAACTGCATCATCATCTAGTGGAACTATCAATTCTGTTGAACATAAGTCTATTGACAACTCATCAAAAGTGACATCTAAAGATCCAACTAATCTTGCTGATGGAACCAAGGAAAATACAATGGGTTTAAACCCCAGCCCTTCTGGCGTTCCATGCCAGAACAATAAACAATCTAGTCATTCTGCACAAGGGTCATTGGGTAATAATGCACCGGCTATAAAAACCTCAAAAGATGTGAAAAACGGAGAGAACAAATTAAAGGATGCAATTAGTGCAGCATTGCTTAAAAAGCCTGGAATTTATAGAAAGAATAAAGTTTCTGATCAACCTAATGAATCATCTGTCCCGGCCGTAAATAATGAAGCATCCGTTGTTGACCGTGTACCACCTTCAAGAAATGCAGGGAATTTGACTGCTGCGGAGGTGTCGTCAAATGATGGACATGGACAAATTTCACGAACTTCTAGTGTTGATCATTCTAAACAATCAAACGGTAACAGTTATAAGCCATCCATGCTACTCCCTGCTGACATGGCATTGTCTTCTCATCTAAAGAATCAAGCCATTCCCGATCATGAATGCATCTGGCAGTATGTTTCTTCTACTAACCCGTACTTCTGTTTTTCTTTTATGGATTTGAATACTTAAAGTTGCTCTTTTTTGTAGGGGAAGTTTTGAGATTAATAGAAGTGGTAAAACGGCTGAATTTTGGAACGGTTTACAGGCTCATTTGTCGACTTGTGCATCACCTAGAGTTCTTGAAGCTGTGAATAAATTTCCCCATAAAATTCTTTTAAATGGGGTATCACGTGTTAGTGCCTGGCCTACACAATTTGAAAGTCATGGTGTAAAAGAGGACAATATTGCACTATATTTCTTTGCTAAAGACCTTGAGAGGTAACAACATATTCTATCCCCTATTTTTAGTTATGAATAGTTGATCTAGGTTATGTTTAATCTCTAACGGGTTAAATAAAAAAGTAGCTTAAAGTAAACAAGTTAACTGGTTCAATCAGGTCACAACCTGCCCAAAGTTTATGTTTAATGAATAAAACCTCCCAAACCATTTATTCTAGATTTTTTTAAAATACAGCACTCTCTCATTCCAAAATTAATTTTTCTGAAACAAAGAGAACACAACTTAAGATATCTATAATTAACGCACTTTCTAGTGAATGGAATGCTGATTTTACCCTTAATGCATTAAGATATATATGATGAAGGCAGTTGAGACTAAATTGGGAAAATCAGTTATATAACTATGCATTTTAAAAGGTGGAAAATAAGTTTGGGACGAAGGAACACTTTTTTGTAATCATATTTGACATGTTAATTATTAACGGAAAAGTTATTTTTTTGAAAAACTATTTCTCTGACAATGCGTATTGGGCCAAACTGACCGGGCTCAGTTTGACCTCCCATAAAAGGTTAACTTGGCACCCTATCCACCCGACCTGCCCATATGACTAGCTCTAACTTCTGTTTGATGCTTTCTTTCTATCCTTGCGACAGCTATGAGAAAAGCTACCTAGTTTTACTGGATGAGATGATAAGGAGTGATTTAGCTCTTATTGGAAGTATCAATGGGGTTGAACTTCTAATATTTCCATCCAATCAGCTTCCAGAAAAAAACAACCGTAAGAAGAAATGCCATTTTGTTATAAATACTTAAACATGTGTGTATGCACACATTCATATGACTTGTGTTTGCTATATCTTTTCTTTTAGGTTGGAATATGTTGTTCTTCCTTTGGGGTGTGTTCAGAGGAAAGAAAAAGAATTCATCGCATAAAATTCCTAATAATACTGGAAAAAGTTGTGCTCCTCAGTCCGTTTCTTTAATCTCACACAATAAAATATCATCGCCTGAAAAAGGTTGTGCTCCTCAAGCTGTTTCTTCAATCTTAACTGATAAAATATCACCGCCTGAAGAAAGTTGTGCTCCTCAAGCTGTTTCTTCAACCTCAACTGATAGAATATCATCGCCAGAAAAAAGTGGTGCTCCTCAAGCCGCTTCTTCAATCTCAACTGATAAAATATCATCGCCTGAAAAAAGTGGTGCTCCTCTAGCTGTTTCTTCAATCTCAACTGATAAAATATCATCACCTGAAAAAAGTGGTGCTCCTCAAGCCGTTTCTTCAATCTCAACTGATAAAACATCGTCGCCTGTAAAAAGTGGTGCTCCTCAAGCCATTTCTTCAACCTCAACTGATAAAACATCTTCGCCTGAAAAAAGTTGTGCTCCTCAAGCCGTTTCTTCAATCTTAACTAATAAAATATCATCACCTGAAAAAAGTTGTGCTCCTCAAGCTGTTTCTTCAATCTCAACTGATAAAATATCATTGGCTGAGAATGCGACTTTGATTGAATCTATTGAAAAGGTATTGTTCTTTTGCGAAGTTGCGGATAACATGATTTCTTCAAATACAATAAAGCTAGATATCAGATATGTTTTTACCTTTGACGAGTCAAATGTGTCAAACAAATAATAGCATCAAGTGTATTTCCAATGCAAAAACTTTCTAAATCATATGTGAAGGTATTTTATGAATTAATTTTCTTTTGGAAAAAGTGTTTCAGGTCGGCCCTACTCGTGCTACAAACTTGTCAGTTTCGATTTGTTACCCAACCTGTCCACCTCTTTATATTGCCAAACATGATAGAGCTAGCATCATGTTATGTTTTACCTCACAGGTTAAAAAAAACATCTTTAAAGGTTATGGATTGGTGTCACCCATCAGTACTTTATCGTATAAAACCTCCTACGTTATATTTGAACTAATGGTTTATAATGAGTTAATTTCTACTTGACTGAAGTGTTGTTAACTGACCCAAATCAAAAGTAACCCGTTTTGACCCATATCCAACCTGTTTGATCTGCTATTTTGCCATCATATTTTGACACTGATCTCATCTCTCATGCTTTTCTTGTGATGATTTATATTATAAGACAATTTTTTTTTCTTTACAGAATAAAAATGTTGACTCGGAGTTAAAGGTCAACTCAAAGTTGCAAAACCCTTCGCATGAAGAGCCAACCAGTAGTATAAATGTATTTCCAGCTAGTAGTAAAGCGATAATCTCAGAAAGCCATATGCAAAACGAGCCCAAAAAACGTCCATTCATCGACCTTACAGAAGATGTTGACGTTGATAGTACTAGTCAAATAAACACATGGCGTGACATGAGTGGTCAGATGGTAGAAAAAGATGAAAACTCTAACAAGAAGCAAAAGAGTGATTCATATGGACAGAATAATAATTTAGACATTGAGAAGACTGATGCAGGAAATAGTAATGGTGAAAGATACTTTTTTCCTGTAGAAAGAGGAAAGACCCAACAAAAACCTGTGTTTGCTTTGGACTTGAATGAAGATATTACACACTTAGTTGCAGAGAATGATTATTTAATACTGGAGAAAAACGTTGATGATGACGTGGCGTCTTCTTTATCGCTCTCGCTTGCGTTTTCACCGCCGGATAAGAACAACAGGGATGACAATGGGACGGGTAAGTGGCAATAGGGTAGTTTTGTGCTTCTTTATAGAGATATGATAGACAAGTAGCGAACGAAGATGATATAGATACATATACAAGGGTTTGTGAATAATGGTTTCTTGCCAACCCTTTGGAAGTTTTTTTAAATTGTTGTTTTTGTTTTTGGTTAAATTTTCGTAGTTTTTGTCTTTTTTTGTGGTTCTTTTGGTTGTCTATCCTTTAGTCCTAGTTATTTTAGGATGAAAATTTGAAACTGCATATATACTTTCCAACTAACATAAAAAATAGGTTCAAGAAACTTGATGGTCTTAATTTTCTTTGGGTTTGTACCTCATGTGACATATAAGCACAACCTTGAACAGGGTAATCAATTTCTGATGCAATACAATTAAATTTATGGGTTTGTGTTTGAATTAAAAAGGTTTGTGTAGTGTAGATGAGACTGGAGTTAAATAATTAATATTTTAACTAAATGAATTACAATTGAGGAACCCTTGATATATAGTAAAAAACCTGAAATCCTAGATATTGGTTTGTATAATGTTTTGATGGAATTAAAATTTATGGATTCAGAAGGAATTGGAATGAATTCCTGTCTTGTCTTTGGTTTATGGAATGAAATCTATTAGTAAAGGAATTGGAATGTAAAATGCCGACAAGTGATAGAATTACCATTTGTTGTCCTTTGATATTTATACTACTAAATTAGTAATAAACATGTATAAAGTTTATTAAAATGTATTTTATAATGTTTATACAATGTTTTTACTTATTTACACACATGCTAAAATATAACATAACTAAAGTTAAAAATAAAGCCTTTGAACCCACCATTAATATTGCAAACCTTGTTTTATAGAACAATAGTAATAGTTTATCTGATCACATTTTAACATTTTAATTGTTATAAACCTTTCCACTTGAGTCATAAATGTCATTTTGGATAACTCGATAGTAATCATGGCTTTTTCGTTTCTAAATCCATTTCAAACTTGATACCTTCATGCAATTATGTAGACGATTCTTTGAGATGATTGACAAATAAAGTAACAACATCATTGAAACTCTCAAGAGTATAATTTGACTTGTTCATATCTTTTCTCTTTCTACTACTACGTGCACTTGAAGTTTCTTCGGCTTGAACACTTTAAACATAAATGTATTCACGATGATTATCTTCCATCTCTTCATTAGATTAATAATCTTCTCAACAACACTTTAAACATAAATATGTTCTTTGTTTGCATCCTTTTCCATCTCAACAACACTTTTAGCTCTATTACCTTGAGTCCGGTCTTTCTCAAATATAACACTTAATTCTTCATAGTGGGAAAACTTTTTATTTTTTCATTTTGGCCTCTCATTTATGATCGCTTTCGTATAATAATAATAATAATCAAATAATCAAGTTATTAAATATAATTCAAAAAGATAATACCCAATACAAAAAAGTTAATAACATGACATTTACCTCATATTCCAGGGGAATTATTAGTGACAGAAATATGCAAATCCTTATCATAATCAAATCCACTTGTAGCATTCAACATATCATAAATCACATGCAAATCCTTTTCGTTGACTCAATGTAAGGTTTACCCGGAATACCCGACTTAGGAAGTGATTCTTTCCCTATATTGAATCAAATCAAGGGGGTTCGCTTCCCTTGCCTTCTTTGAATTAATTCCCTATATTGATCTTATCATCATCTAATCATGGTGGATGACAAAGAACCTCATCAAGATGCGATGACTTCAGCCCTCTTGAGCCCACTGACATCGGGGAAGCTTTACATGCAATGACTTTGGATGACAATACACACCCCTGACACCATTAAAAACCTTATCTCTGTTAAACAGTTTACCACTGATAGTTGTGTTTCTGTGAAATTTGATCCTTACGGTTTTTCTGTGAAGGATTTCAAAGTGATAGCCATTTCTACCCAGTTACTGCCTCAGCTCCGTCAACGGTTGTTGCTCACATCACCATATCCGCTCGTGATTTTTGGCATGATCGCTTGGGCCACCCCGGCTCACCCGTTCTCGACTTTCTTGTTTCAAATAAATTTAATTCTTGTATTAAATCGAGTATAACTCGTCTTTGCAATTCTTGTCAATTAGCAAAACATAAACGTTTGCCTTTTCCGTTATCTAATTCTCGTACATTGTTACCTTTTGATATTATTCATTGTGATTTGTGGACTTCACCAATTACTAGTACTACTGGTTATAAATATTACATGGTTTTGATTGATGATTACTCAAATTACACATGGGTTTTCCCTCTTAAATACAAATCAGAAACGGCAATGAAATTTATAAACTTTCACAAATACATCTCTACTCAATTTCACCTTCAAATAAAATCTTTCCAATGTGACAAAGGCGGTAAATTTGACAATCGCCAATTCCAATCCTTTGCATATGACAAAGGCATTCAATTTCGGTTTTCATGTCCACACACCTCCCAACAAAATGGGAAAACCGAACGAATGATCCGACGCCTGAATGAAATAATGCTCTCCCTCCTCACTCATACCCACCCCATGACCACTCGATCAAGAGCGGGCGTCACAAAGCCAAAGGTCCCCTTCAACCTTCATACTAACTCTCACCCCCCGATTTCACCCCTCCCTAAATCTCACCTTGTGGCGATATCTGATCCTAAGTGGCGTCAAGCCATGTCCGATGAATACAAGGCATTAATGGATAATCACACATGGGAGTTGGTACCCAGACCTGACGATGCACATATCATTCGTTGCATGTGGTTATATAGACATAAGTTCCACGCTAATGGCACATTGCAACGATACAAGGCCCGTCTGGTAATCAATGGAAAAGCCCAATAGGTTGGTGTGGATTGCTTTGATACGTTTAGCCCAGTTTTCAAGCCCACAGCCATAAGAACCGTGCTCAGCCTTGTCGTCTCGCACAAATGGCCGATACATCAACTCGACGTTAAAAACGCCTTTCTACATGGGGACTCAAATGAAACAGTGTACATGTTTCAACCCATGGGATTTGTTGATAAAACTCATCCTTCGCATGCTTGTCGCTTACGAAAGTCCCTCTATGGGTTTAAACAGGTGCCTCGTGCTTGGTACCACCGATTTGCAACATACCTACTCAAATGTGGTTTTCACAGCACCACCAGTGACAACTCCCTACTTGTATACAAACAGGGCCCCAAGATGGCATATTTGCTCTTATACGTTGATGATATCATCTTTACAGCATCTGACGACTGTCTCCTACAGAGTATCATTACCTCTCTTTCCTTGAAATCCTCCATGACGGACCTTGGACACCTTAACCACTTTCTCGGCATTCAGGTTACTAAACGACATAGCAGCTTATTCTTATCTCAGGAATCCTATGCTTCGGACATACTAGTGCGTGCCAACATGCAAACTTGCAAACCATGCTCGACACCAGCTAGCATCGACTCTAAACTAAGTGCATCTGCCGGTGAACTCTTACTTGATGGCACCTTATACAGAAGCTTAGCTCGGGCTCTTCAGTACCTAACCTTCACTCGCCCAGATATTTCCTATGTTGTGCAACAGGTGTGTTTGTTTATGCACGCTCCGAGGGAACCGCATTTCCAGTTCCTAAAACGCATACTTCGACACTTTTAATCCGTTTTCACATACAATGTATGCATTTTGGGTCTCTAGAATGCTAAGAAGTCTTGAATGCATTAGAAAATGTTGCAAGTACAAAAATGAAATTTTTACTTCTTGGATTTAATTGAACAACAAAGATATTTTACGTTTGGTAAGATCTAATCTTTTTTGTTTTCTATGCAAGATTTTTTTATAGATATACTCAAGTTGGTAATTTGCATTCACCACTCATATCAAAAATCAGAATCTCATTAGCCTTTAACTATTTGATTAAATTTATAATGGGATTTAGTTTGAATTTTCTAGTTATTGATTTAATCAAAAATAAACATTGGTAAACATTTTTTCTTTACTTGAAAATCCATTATATGAAATTAATTATTTGATTTAAACTTTGTTTTTAAATCTATTTTTCATTTCAACGTATGATTCAGCATTTCATGCATCCTCATATGTTATTAACGATTTTACACTTTAAATGTTTGATCATTTGTTTTGTTGTATTGAACTAGGTCTAGATGTTTGATGATTTGATAAATGTATTGGAACATGTATGTGATATATGTTGATTCTATTAGCAACTTAATATAATTAGTCATAATTTCAAGTCATTATTAATACAAAAAATCTTAATTAATGTTAATACATTTGATAATCCATTGTTATTGGACAGTCAAACATATCAAAAATCATATGTATTTCACTATCGGCATGTGTAATGTCTTAACATTTGAAAAAGATGTTGTCACGTAGGCGTAATCTAAGTAAGCCTTAAACCTTATGATCGCACTTATACTTACTAAAGTGTAATGGTCCGGTAAGTATGACCACTAAAGTAATACTTATGTGATGATTGACATTAACTAATTTATTATTATTTAATATGTTTAATAACTATTACTTTATATACTTATATACAAAAATACATTAAACTTAATAAGATTAATTAAAAAGTTACAATAAAATAATATTAAAATTAGTTATGTTAATTATAAAAAACTAAAACAAGTATATTAATTAAAAAGTACATCGCTTCAATCAATACGGTTTCTATAAACATGGTTAACCAAATCCGCTTTGAGGATATCGTGTGTCTCTCTATCGCGGATTATCGCAAGGTTTATCAGTCTCTCGTGTTGGCTAAGGTGAACAGTAGGCTGGTTGTTGGGTTCATAATGTTGTTGCTATATTGCTTGGTCATTGTTATTTGTAACCATATTATGTGAAATAATACATGCATACATTGCATTTCAGATTTTTTTTTTCTTTTCTAAGCACGTTTCGAATTAGCAATGATGTGGTATTTTTTTCTTTGTTGGTAACTTATAAGCATATTTGGAGTTGCATCGTTTATAACATATCTACTATTTTTTATAAGATTTGAGAGATATGTATGAAAGATTCTAGAATAAGAGGTGTGAAAAAACAGGTTTTAATGGGGTTGTATATATTGTTCAACATTTTAAAAAGGTGAAACTAGACGTTGTGATGGCTCCTAACAGGCAAACTCAAGTTCTATACCATCGTGAGCAGGTCCACGATGAGCCACCCACGCCCCCAAGTCACGAAGGGCTGGCACGGTGTTGGTCACGCCTCCACATCAGGTGGCACCACCCCGCCCTCTATCACCCTACCATTACACTTGCTATAAAATGGATTATAGGAGTAAAAAAAAGTGGTCCAGGTTGCAAAAAAACGGTCTAAGCCAAACTGGTTGTCAGCCTTATCCAAACCGTTGGTTTGGTAGCCCCACACCCCAAACCGGTTTTAATACAGGTTCAAAATAAAAACCTGATAAAGCTAGTAAAAAACCGCTTTCGAAACCGGTTCAAATCCTTTTGAGAGGTTCAAGTATTCAGTGAGTCAAACCAGTTTGTAACCCGAAACGGTTTGAAAAAAGAAATTGGTTTGACCCCATGACCAACAAACCGATTCAGTTTATTACCTGAACCGGTTTGAAAAAAAACGATTTGTACACCTCTAAATGCATAGCCATTTTGAGATATTCCATTATTTTTATTTTTTAATAATCAATATCATTTGTAAGTTTCGTTGAGAAACATTTTAGGAACATCTTTATTTTCTTTTCCTATAATGGATATGTAGAGAATTATGAAGAGGCTGAAGCAACCAAAAGTCCTCCTTCAGAGACTTTGTCTTCAGCTGTTTTCAGACTTTCTCTTTAGCTGTTTTCAGACTTTGTTTTCAGCTGTTTTCAGACTTAGTCTTTAGCTGTTTTCAGACTTTGTCTTCAGCTGTTTTCAGACTTAGTCTTCAGCTGTTATCTTCAGTTGTTGTCTTCAGCTGTTGTCTTCAAACTTAGTCTTCAGCTGTTGTCTTCAGACTGTCTTCAGCTGTTGTCTTCAGCTGTTGTCTTTAGACTTAGTCTTCAGCTGTTGTCTTCAGACGTTGTCTTCAGCTGTTGTCTTCAGCTGTTGTCTTCAGCTGATTG
>BJCM01056143.1:0-15598 GCA_018326385.1 Flaveria bidentis
AGCCAGTCGCCTAGCTCAGTCGTACAAATGAAGACTGTAACCTATAAATACCACTTAATTCGTGGAAAAACGAGAGTTTTCGGGATTACTAAACCCTAGCCGTCTGAGTTCGTCCAGTACGTCTCATCCAAGTTCATAGAACGTTTCAGATCATTCCTAATCTATTCTTAACGTATTCTAATCGTTAGGTTTGATCGGATTAACGTTTTCTTTGATTGGATCGCCAAGCAAATAGGATTCTGCACTATTTGATCTGGTTTCACGTTGAATCAGTTAGTACTAAGTACGTAGCAGGTCCTAACAAAGAAGCAATCTTGTGTCTCTATATAAACTGCTGAAGCTGAATACATTGTTGCTGCTAGCTACTGTGCTCAACTGCTATGGATTCAAAATAAGATGTTAGACTATGGATTTAACTTTATGAGTACTCCTATCCATATTGACTACAACAATGCTATCTCCATTACTAAAAATCCGGTGAAGCACTCCAAAACAAAGCATATTAACATCAGGTATCATTTCATTAGAGATATTCATGAGAAAAATCTAATTAAGTTAATCAAAGTTGATTCAAATGAACAATATGCTGATTTTTTCACCAAAGCCTTTGATGAACAATGATTTAATTATCTTGTTACAGCTATTGGGATGATAAATATTGACTAAATTAATCTCTTTTGAAAACCTTTTTAATATGCAAGTTTTATGTCAATACAATTTAAGCCCTGTTACAAAAGATCTCTCTAAAATTTTCTAAGTGTAAATTCCTTCCAAAGAGAAATTAACCCTCGGAAGCTATTTTCATATCTTCCAAAGCAAAATTTCTCAAAGGATAATTTTCTTCTCGGAAGAGTTTTTGGTCTCAGAAGAAGTGATTGATTACATATCAGATCTACTTCCGAAACTTACACACTTTCCATTCAGAAAGTAATCCTAACTTTCGGAAGCAAAGGTTAGGATTACTTTCCAATACTCAAAGCTTAGATTGCTAGTGTATCTTCTTAGCCTACTCACAACATATGCAAGGTCTAGTTGGGTACACGTCATGAGATACATGAGTCTGCCAATAATCCTTGAGTACTCCAGTTGAGCAAACCCTTTCCTCTATTCTTAAAGAGATGATAAGAGGTATCAACTGGAATCTGAGCAACACTAGTGTCCTCTGTATTAATTTTTTCAAGAATCTTGTCCTCATAAGGAGATTAACTTAACACAAGACCATTTTAGGTTCTAAAGATCTTTACTCCAAGAATCACATCAGCTAAGCCCATGTCTTTCATGTTGAATCTCGCTTTCAACATATCTTTTGTAGACCTAATCATGTTACCATCACTTCCAATGATAAGCATGCCATCAACACTGTAACACCCGAATTTTTAAAGAGAAAGAAGAATAAAAGAATAAAATGAAATTAAACCCAAGTTAAGGGGTTGAATTTGTGCAAAGTACAAAATTTATTATTATTTTGTACAAAAGTAGCATGGACGCCCATGCCATGCCACTTTTACCTGTTCTGTCGATTGTAGAGAAAAAAAGTAGTAGAGAAGGCTCTCAGGTTTGTAGAAAGAAGAAAAACAATTTGAATTCAAGGTAAGAATTCATTTTTTTGAGATGTTCTTGGCCGGTCTAAGCCTCGGTTATGTTTCTATATGTGTTTGTTTATGTTCGGGTGTGTGCTTTGGTGGATTTCCAGGTGGTTGGACTCATTTGCAAATGAATTTAAAGGAAGTCATACTCGAAGGTTGCTAAGGTGAGTTCTAGAACCCCTTTTTACATATTTTAACTGATTTTTTGGTTGGAAATACATGTATGTATGTTTTATTTAAATGGTAATTATACCCGTTTGTTCATGTATGTGTGAATGCGGGTGGGGTATGATTTAGGTGTATCATGATGTTATGAGCCTGTTAAATGTTGTCTGGTATGTTAGAATTTGGCTTGAACATATTCGGATTTGAATTGGGTGCTGAATGATGTTGTTTAAGAATAGGTGTGTTTAAGGACTTCACTGTCTATCAACTTGATGTCAAGTGTGCCTTTCTATATGGGAATATTGATAGGGAAGTTTATGTATGCCAACCTCCAGGATTTGAAGACCCACAAACACCCCAACTAAGTGTGTAAATTGGATAAAGCTCTGTATGGGCTGCACCAAGCACCTAGGCTGTGGTATGAGACTCTGTCTCAGTTTCTTCTGAAGAATGGCTACACTAGAGGTACCATTGACAAGACTCTCTTCATTAGAATGTCTAGAAAGGACATTTTTCTTGTTCAAGTCTATGTCGATGACATCATATTTGGTTATTCAATTGACCAAATGTGTAAGGACTTTGAGAGCATTATGAAGAAAAAGTTTGAGATGAGTTCCATGGGAAAACTAGACTTTTTCCTTGGGATTCAGGTAAAGCAAATGAAGGAAGGGTTTTTCATAAATCAATCTAAGTATGTTTCTAACATCTTAGAAAGATTTGAAATAAAAGATTGCAAGCCTGCTAAGACACCCATACCCAAAAACCATAATCTTTGTCCTGACCTTGAGGGAGAGGATACTGATCAACATCAGTATAGGGTAATTATTGGTTCTCCAATGTATCTCACAGTCAGTAGACATGATATTATGTTTGCTACTTGCATTTGTGCAAGATATCAAGCTGCTCCAAAGGTGTCTCACCTAGATGCTGTCAAGAGAATCCTCAGATACCTCAAAGGAGCACCTAAACTAGGTCTCTGGTATCCCAGAAACAAGGATTTCAATCTCTATGGATACTCTGATAGTGACTATGGCGCCTACAACATTGACAAGAAATCAACATCAGGAGGATGTCAATTTCTTGGTGGAAGGATCATCTCATGGCAATGCAAGAAGCAATCCTGTGTCTCTACATCAACTACTGAAGCTGAATATATTGCTGCTGCTAGCTGCTGTACTCAACTGCTATGGATTCAAAATCAGATGTTAGACTATGGATTCAACTTTATGAGTACTCCTATCAATATTGACAACAACAGTGCTATCTCCATTACTAAAAATCCGGTGAAGCACTCCAAAATAAAGCATATTGACATCAGGTATCATTTCATTAGTGATATTAATGAGAAAAATCTAATTAAGTTAATCAAAGTTGATTCAAATGAACAATTTGCTGATTTGTTCACCAAATCCTTTGATGAACAAAGATTTAAGTATCTTATAACAACTATTGGGATGATAAACATTGACTAACTTAATATCTTTTGAAAACCTTTTTAAGATGTAAGATTTATGTCAATACAATTTAAGCCCTGTTACAAAAGATCTCTCTAAACTTTTCTAAGTGTAAATTCCTTCCAAAGAGAAATTAATCCTCAGAAGCTATTTTCATATCTTCCGAAGCAAAATTTATCAAAGGATAATTTTCTTCTCGGAAGAGTTTTTGGTCACGGAAGAAGCAATTGATTACATATCAGATCTACTTCCGAAACTTACACACTCTCCATTCAGAAAGTAATCCTAACCTTCGGAAGCAAAGGTTAGGATTACTTTCCAATACTCAAAGCTTAGATTGCTAGTGTATCTGCTTAGCCTCCTCACAACATATGCAAGGTCTAGTTGGGTACACGTCATGAGATACATGAGACTGCCAATAATCCTTGAGTACTCCAGTTGAGCAACACCCTTTCCTCTATTCTTAAAGAGATGATGAGAGGTATCAACTGGAATCTGAGCAACACTAGTGTCCTCTGTATTAATATTTTCAAGAATCTTGTCCACATACGGAAATTGAGTTAACACAAGACCATTTTGGGTTCTAATGATCTTTACTCCAAGAATCACATTAGCTAAGCCCATGTCTTTCATGTTGAATCTCGCTTTCAACATATCTTTTGTAGACCTAATCATGTTACCATCACTTCCGATGATAAGCATACCATCAACACTATAATACCTGAATTTTTAAAGAGAAAGAAGAATAAAAGAAGAAAATGAAATTAAACCCAAGTTAAGGGGTTGAATGTGTGTGCAAAGTACAAAATTTATTATTATTTTGTACAAAATTTGGATGGACGCCCATGCCATGCCACTTTTAACCTTTTCTGTCGATTGTAAAGAGAGAAAGAAGTAGAGAAGGCTCTCGGGTTTGAAGAAAGAAGAAAAACAATTCGAATTCAAGGTAAGAATTCGTTTTTTTAAGATGTTCTTGGCCGGTCTAAGCCTCGGTTATGTTTTTATATGTGTTTGTTTATGTTCGGGTGTGTGCTTTGGTGGATTTGTAGGTGGTTGGACTCATTTGCAAACAGGTTTAAAGGAAGTCATACTCGAAGGTTGCTAAGGTGAGTTCTAGAACCCTTTTTTACATATTTTAACTGATTTTTTGGTTGGAAATACATGTATGTATGTTTTATTTAAATGGTAATTATACCCGTTTGTTCATGTGTGTGTGAATGCGGGTGGGGTATGATTTAGGTGTATCATGATGTTATGAGCCTGGTAAATGTTGTCTGGTATGTTAGAATTTGGCTTGAACATATTCGGAATTGAATTGGGTGCTGAATGATGTTGTTTAAGAATAGTTTGGTTTCCCATGAGCTTGAAATTGGCCCATGCGCCAAACGGTTGAATTGTCTAAGTATTTTCCCCAAACGCCCAAACCCATGCACCCAAAAAGTACTCATGTGCCTAAGATTAGGCTAAATTTGACTAAGTGTCCATGCACCCGGGTACTCATGCACTTGCATAGTGCCCATGCGCCTAGAAATTTGCCCATGAGTCTAAGTGTTAGGTCATGCGCCTCAATAGTGCCAATGCGCCTGGGAGTTTCTCATGCGCCTAAGTGTTACCATGCGCGTGCATAGTGCCCAAGCACATAATGCCTTAGAATATTTTCTAAAAATTTGAAAAAAGTGAAGTGTTATGGTTTGACTTGGGTTGTTCCTGGGAGTGATGTAAGTTGACTTTATGATGTTGGATGATGTTGTATGTGATGTAAATGTTGATGCCATGTATGGTTAAGTTTATGTTCCTTGTTATGTATGTTTATTTTTCGTGGCTTTGCATGGTATGCTAATATCGATAAACATAAAATATTATGTATTTAAAGAAGAAAATAATGATGAATGAAAAGAGGAACATTATGAATGAAAGAATGCATGTATTAATTAATGAATGGAAGTAAGAAAAGTCTTGCAAGCACTGTAAGAGGTTCACACCCAATGAAGGGTGTTAGTTCAATTATGTGCGGGTTAGCTACCCCGGAAGGATGGATAATGGGGTCTGATCTTTGTGATTGACCATATGTATGGGGCCCTTGTCGCTTTCCCTAGGTATTGGAGTCATCTTCTTGCACACTGTTCGGGGTCTATGGTAGACCTCAGGCTCAGTAACTAGCTTGGTGCACAATGTTCGAGGTATAACACATGTCTTTGGTCCATAAGGAAAGATGAATGATAATGATGAATGTACTTGCCCTAGGCCCAAAAGCCAGCTTCATACACAATGTTCGGGGTAGAGTACATGACATCGGAAGTTAATAAATGTACGTAAGGTATGGTAAGAATGATAAAAAATGATGATAACGATGACGTGTGAGGATGAATGAATGAATGTTAACGAAAGATGATGAAAGATAATAATAAGATTATCTATTTGTACGTATGATGCATGTTCGCATATGAATGAAAAAAATGGTTTTAAACGGAAGTAAAAGTATTTTATTTTATAAAACTTGAACTCACTCAGAGACGCTGATTTTTATATGTTTCTAGTTGGCAGGTAATTGTTGTTGAGGATGGCACGGGGCAGGTACTTGGCATTTTAGGATGGTGTCCGTTTGTTTAAATTATGACGTTTTTGTGATGGAATGAGATCGCTAATATTTTGTGACAGTAAAGTAAGTTGTATTGTTTTCCAATATCAGTCATTAATATAAGGAATGTTTTTAAGTTATTCTGCTATAATGTTTTAGGAAATTTACATGTATATTTTATGTTATATGTGCAATGATTGACCAGCTGTGACCGTCCCGGAAATGAGACCTTACATATATAAATACATAACATCACATAACCCGTTGGTGTATCTTTCACATATACACACTTGTCGCACTCATTGATCTTGAAACCAAAATCAAGCATTGCTTGATCAAACTTCTGGTGCCGTTGTTTTGGAACTTGCTTCAAGCCATACAATGACTTGATAAGTTTGCATACTTTGCCCTCCTGGCCAGGAGCAGAGAAACCCTTCGGTTGCTCCATATAGATTTGCTTTTCTAAATCCCCATTTATAAAAGCAGTTTTTACATCCATCGGATGTACTTCTAAATTTTGCAAAGTTGTAATTGCAAGCACCAACCTTATAGAGGTTATTCTAGTGTCAGGCGAGTAAGTGTCAAAGTAGTGTAGACCTTCCTTTTGTCTATACCCTTTGATCACTAGCCTTACCTTATACTTATCAACTAAGCCATCAACTTTCATCTTTCTCTTGAATATCCATTGTTATCCAAGTGGTCTAAAAACAGTAGGAAGATCTACTGACTCCCAAGTATGATTCTGCAAGATAGAATCTATTTCATTTTTTATATAACTTTTTTCCATTGAGGTCCTTCTGAAGAGGCTACAGCTTCTTAATAGGTTTTAGGCTCACCTTCAACCATATAGGTAAGAAATTAAGGGCCAAAAGACTTTTCAATCCTTCTCATTTTTCTTCTTCTTAGCTCTACCCTTCAGCCTCTGATTGTTCTTTTCCATAAACAATTTCATCAATCGGTTTCAATGAACTCGCATGATCATGAGATAGATAAGGAAACACATCTTCTAAGAAAGATGCGTTAATCGACTCCATTATTGTGTCTTTGTGTATCTCAGGATTCTTCAACTCATGTACAAGAAATCAGTATGCCTTACTATGTTCGGCATAGCCTATGAATACATAATCAAAAGTCTTGGGTCCTATCTTCTAAACCTTCGGTGGCGGCACTACCACTTTGGGTAAACATCCCCATACTTTCAAGAATTTGTAAGATTGTTTTCTACCTATCCACAACTCGTGAGGTGTAACACCCTTATTCTTGAAAGGGATTTGGTTCAAAAGATAAGTAGCTGACAAAATAGCCTTCTCCCACATATCCTTGCTCATCCCATAACTTAACAACATGGCATTCATCATTTCTTTTAGGGTACGATTCTTTCGTTCTGCAATGCCATTTTGTTATGGAGAATAAGGAGTTGTATACTCATGGATTATTCTATTTTGAGCATAGATTTCAACAAATGGTTAAACATATTCACCACCTCGGTCACTCCTTAAAATTTGTATCTTCCTGTTAAGTTGATTCTCAACTTTAATTTTGTATAAAACAAATTTGTCTATTGCTTCATCCTTAGTTCTTTAGCAAATATACATAGCAATATCTTATACAATCATCAATAAAAGTGATGAAATATTTATTTCCACCATGTGTGGGAATTTACTTAAAATCACACACATCAGTGTGAATCAAGCCCAAGGGCTCGGTTATTCTTTCAACCAATTTAAACGATGATCTTGTTTGTTTGGCTTCAACACACGTTTACATTTTGAGTTTGATTCAAAAGAAAAAGATGGAATATGATCTAATTTAACCAATCGACGTATTGAATTAAAATTAACATGACCAAGACGACCATGCCATAAATCACAAGACTCAATCATGTAAGCTAAAGAACTAGTTTTATTCATATATTTGTCGATAGTAGTAACATTAAGTTTGAACATACTATTCTGGGTATAGCCCTTTCCAATAAACATTCCACGTTTTGAAAAAACAAAATTATCACTTTCAAAAACTAATCTAAAGCCAAACTTGTTAAGCAACCACCCAGATACAAGACTTTTGCGAATATCCGAAAGATAAAGAACATTGCTTAAAGTGAGCTCATTCCCCAAAGTCCACTTCAAGATCACTTCGCCTTCACCCTTGATGTCGGTTGTTGCTGCATTTCCCATGTACAACTTATCATCACCCTTCAATTCTTTAAACGTATTAAAGAGAGTTTATGGGGACATACATGGCGAGTAGCATCGGTATCCATCCAGCAACCTTCAGGGTTGTTAGATACCATATTCACCTCTTCCTTCATTGCAGTAAGATCCAAGATCATGGCAACAAGAGACATCCTATCATCTATCATCATTGCATTATCATGTTTTGGTGCCTTACATTCATCGGCCTAGTGACCGTTTTGGTTTATATATTTTTGGTGGTGCTTTTGATTTGGTAGAGGCACTATGTAGTGATTTAGGTTTGGTAAAGGATATGGGTGGTGTTATATATTTGAAAGGGTATGGTGTAGGTTTCAATGGATGAGTTAGGCTTAGGGGATGGTTTTTGTTGTTAGGAAGCAAGCAAACTTTTGATGTGAGCTAGCCAGCTGTGGCCTTGCAGTTTTGTAGTGGATTTTGATAGCTTTAGCAGTGGTTTTCATCATTGAGTTTATCTTATCAATAGTTTGTTCATGAAGTTCAATGCTTCATGTTTACTCACAAGTCTTTTCATCATTTGTATTAGATTGTAGTAATGATCTTTTGTAAAGTGGTCATCCTTTCCACACACGAAGCAAACGAGAGGTTGTTCCTTTCTCCTCTTGGCTATCTCAATCTTTCTTTCAAGATTTTTAAGCTCTTTTATCATTTGTTCTTTCTTTTCCCTGTCTATCAGTTTGTGATTAATGAAGTCTTTAAGAATCACCCTTCTTCTTCAAGTGTTTATCTGCTGATGCCTTTTTTGTTTACTCTTCTCATATTCAATTTCCTTCTTTATTCTTCCTTTAGTTTGTGATGAACATGGAAACCAAGATCAATCTTCTTCCTAGTAAACTATGCATTATAGATTGACAACTTCATCAAGAGATTTTAAATTCTATAATTAAGGTTCTATTAAAAATGCTTTAAAGTGCTATAGCAAAAATTCTATCATGCACTTTCCTATTTCAACTACTCTTTCCTTAGAGTTTAGGTTTCTTAGGTCAAACTAACCCAAATGAACCGCTATGACATTTATGTAAAGATAATGATTAGTTCTTCTTGGTGTGCTTTTGATGTGATTCAAATATTACACATAAAACATATCAATTGCACATGAATTATGCTAAAAACTCTTACTGAAAATGATGTGATCTAAATTATACATATAAAACACATTAATTGCACATCAATTATGCTAGAAACTATTACTGAAAATGATGATTTGATACTTGAATCGTTCATATTGTTTTTTCAGGCTTGAAAAAGACCAAAATGAACAAAATGAGCTTAAATAAGGAGAAAATGAAGAAAACCAAGCTTTGGAATTCAAGCATGTGGTTGTGCTTCACGAGGCACGCCCCCATGCCCAGCCTGAAACACACCCCTATGCTAAAATCAATACACCCTCGTGTTTGTTAGGCCACCATGACAAAAAGTACTGTTCCCGACCTGAGGCACGGAGGCATGGGGCCGTACCCCACCACAAACACAGGGTCGTGCCTGACAAGATCTGAGTGTGCGAGCCGACCAACTTTTACTTACATTGTACTAGCACGGGACCATGCTTAAACATTCCAGAAAGCCTATAAATAGGACTTCATTTGCAACTTGAAGATGAGCTTTTGGGAGGTGAAGTGTTGGTCTTTCCTCTTGGGAACCCAACCTTTAGAGGTCCTTAGAAGGTTTTGGAGGTTCATTCAACACTTAGAAGAAGCTTGGGATCGTTTAACATCTTCCTTATTGGATCACTAGTTTAATTGTTCTAATTTACCGATGATTTCATTACTATATTTTATTTATATTGTTATGTTCAAGCTCATTTTGAGCTAAACTTTATTTGTTATCCTAACTTCGTGAAACCTTATGTAACTTGTGATGAACTAATGGTGTGATTTATATTATGTTAATATTATGATGGTCTTAAGAAAACTTTTGATGTGCAACATAACATTTGAACGGGAAGGTATAACTTTATGATTTGTAATTGTGATTGTTATACACGGTTGAAAAACGTATGATCAACTTTTATTCGCAAAATTGGTCTTTATAATAAATCTGTGGCTAATTAACTAGAGATGGTTATTAGAAATCATATAACCTTAACTTTCTGATCATTTGTGGGTTCCATTTTATTAGTTTGAGAAATCTATAGTAATTGATATATCCCATTGCCACGGACATATGTTAGTTTGAAAGATGATCCAAATTTTTGACTATTATGTTTCATTTCAAAAAAAATTATAAAAAATTGAAGAAGTCTATCCACATAATGCTATAAAGGTTGAAAACAATGAGAGACTAAGCTTCAAAGTCAATGGTATTCCGTTAATGGCCAAATCAGTGTACCGACTAAGATTTTTTCGGAGGTGATAAACCTCCATCTTATCAAAAGTTAAGTATGGGGAAGGGTCTAGCCAAGGACCCTTAACCAAAACATGGCTCTATGTTACTTTCAGTCCGTTTATTTTTATTTTGTTTTGTGTGCTTAGAACTTTAATTTTCTGATTTAAATAAATTGGTGATATTTAAGATTAATCCCAATATCCTTTTCAGCTCATTCAAGGCGGTTGTGGAAAAACGATCGCACGCATTTGATTCATCATTTTTAGGGTAGTTTTCGTTTGCCTTTCTCTACTTAATATTTATTGTGAATCACATTGAGGATAATGTGAAGTTTAAGTGTGGGGAAGGTTAATACATGCTTGATACTTTGCTTATAAATAGATCCAAGTTATAATTAAATCTTTTGCAAAAAGTCACTCTAGTTTGTGGCAATAACACCGGAAACTTGAAACAATTTTTGATAAAACAAAATATAAATATTCGCTTTCAAGAAATTAATAAGCAAATAAAGTAAATCCAAATAATCTTAAAAATGTTTTTGTCATATCTTGAAAAGCAAAAAAGTTTGGTAAAAATATCCAAACATATAAAATGAAATACTTATACCCAATTCAATCCAATGTGTGAGCTTATTTTTTATCCTTAAACAAGCTTTGCATTTTTGCATATTTTCTTTCATTATGGATATATTGAGGGTGTTTTATGTTGCATGTGAATTAGAACTTTTTTTGGGTATGCATTTTAAAACCTTATAAGTGTTTATTGCATAAAAAGGATTTAGGCAATTGGAAAACCCGACATTCGAGCCTCTATCATTTTCAAATATCCTTAACCAAACATTATCCCTAATTAGCCTTGTTGAACTTAAACATTTTCATTTTTTATCACCTAAATCACTAAGCCACTAAACCAAAAAAAAAACTTCAACAAAACCCTTTTTTGTTAAAGAAATGTTTTGGCTTATTTAAAAAAAGAGGAAAAAATAAAGAAAGAAAAGAAAAAAAGAATGAAAGAAGAAAATTAGTTTCATCATTTTGTGGTATTTTCAAAATATATGTTCAAGAAAGAAAAAATGATATGAAAGATGCCTAACTTGTGGGGAAATGGTTTCACGAAGAAAAATGAAACAAATACCATACCGAATCCAAGAATTCGACATTCAAATCCGTTGGGTGCTTTTAGGCTCCAAGTCAAACGAACCTTAAAAAAGGATAGCTACATATATCATTAGGTTAAGGAGGAGGTCTAATTTTTAAAACTGCAATACGGTCTTGACAATCTGACCATAAAAAAGTCCTCAAGTTATTATATCCCTTCTAGCTTGAGTATTGTATAGAAACCCTTTTATCACTTTCCTTTTAGTTTATGTTATTAAATATGCCAAGACCATTGTTTTTATCATTTAGCCGCTTTTCCCCAAATAATCCATACCCTGAATCTAAGCCAAATTACAACCCTTTAAAGACCTAATGATTTATGCAAGTAAATAATTTAACATAGGTGGAGATTTGATCCCTTACCAAACATAAGATTTCACATGTATTCATATTAGGAAATTTAGCGTATTAGTCATACTTAATCATATGTATGATTCCATATATATAGTCGAATGTGAGTGCACCTTGTGAGAAGTGTAAATTTTTACATGTTAAAAATCTTTACAAACCATTCTATTGCTTAAAAGGATATCAATACACATGTGCTTAACTATTTATATTTGGGTAAACCAAGTTTGCTTGTATAGTTCTTGAAAGACATATTTATATCTTGATTTATTTTGTTTTTGGTGTTGTTGCTATTTTGAGTGATTTTGCTAGAAGACAAATAAAGTTTAAGTGTGAGTATATTTAATGTGATCCAAATTATATATATAAAACACATAAATTGCACATTAATTATGCTAGAAACTTTTACTGAAAATGATAATTTGATTCTTAAGTCGCTCATATTGTGTTTTCAGACTTGGAAAAGACCAAGATGAACAAAAAGAGCTTAAATAAGAAGAAAATAAAGAAAAGAAAGCTTTGGAATTCAAGGATGGGGTTGTGCTTCATGAGGCACGCCCCTACGCCCCGTCTAAAGCACACCTCCGTGATAAAATCAACACACCCCCATGTTTGGCAATCCGACAGGACACAAAGTACCGTTCCTCGAGCTGAGACACGGGGCATGCCCTAGGAGGCACGAGGGCGTGCCCAAGGAGGCACGAAGTTGTGGCCCACCACAAACACAAGGACGTGGCCCATTGAACACAGGGTCGTGCCCAACAAGATCTAACCGTACGAGCCGACCAACTTTTACGTACATTATACTTGCACAGGGTCATGCCTTTTAAGCACAAGCCCTTGCTTAAACACTTAAATAGGACTTTATTTGCAACTTGAAGATGAGATTTTAGGATGTGAAGTGCTGGTGTTACCTCTCGGGAACCCAGTCTTTGAATGTCCTTAGAAGGTTTTGGAGGTTCATTTAACACTTAGAAGAAGCTTGGGATCGGTTAACATCATCCATAATGGATTACTAGTTTGATTGTTCTAATTTACGATGATTTCATTACTATCTTTTATCTTTGTTTTTATGTTCAAGCTTGATATGAGCTAAACTTCTTTTGTTATCCTAATTTAGTGAAACTTTATATAACTTGTGATGAACTAATGGTGTGATTTATATTAGGTTAATGTAATGGTGGTCTTGGTAAAACTTTTGATGAGCAACATTAACATTTGAACGAGAAGTTATAACTTTATGATTTGTAATTGTGATTGTCATACATGGTTAAAAACGTATGATCAACTTTTATTCACGAAACCAGTCTTTATAATAAATCCATGGCTAATTAACTAGAGATGGTTATTAGAAATCATATAACCTTAACTTTCTGATCATTTACGGGTTCCTTTTTATTAGTCTGAGAAATCTATGGTAATTGTTATGGTTTTCTAAAATTAATAGTATGTTAAAAAGAAACTTGATGAACTCTCTTTTTAACATTAAGTTATGTTTTCATAAATCGTATGTCAAAAAGATCACAAATAATTTACTTGCATTACTAGGCTTTGATCTAAGCAGTAAAACTCAACTTTACGCGATTCTAGTCACTACGTAGTGGATACACGAGAAATCACGCCAACTAATCTTTATAAGCATAACATAATTACCTTAATTAATATCTTTAATCACACCACCAACACATTACAGTTACATAAGTTTAATCTAAATTAGGATAACAAATTTACTTCACTGAAAGAATCACCAAAAGTCTTAATCTATCTTTATTTATCATTATTTTGTTTAACATATCATTTTCTAAAACATAAATGATATCATTATTTTGTTTAACATATCATTTTCTAAAACATAAATGATAGTGAATTATGAGGGTTATTGAGTAGTCTTAGTGTGTCTATGGATTGATACTCGGTTCTTACCAACACTATATTACCACAAGACATGTACACTTGCCTTTTGTGTGTGTTGTTTAGTATTAGTAATAACCAATTAAAATTGAATTTGTATGAAAAATGTTTATCGAAATATATATATTATCCACACGTATTAAGTTTTTGGTTCCTTTGTCGGGGACACATGTTAGTTTGAAAGATGTTCCAAATTTTTGACTATTATGTTTTATTTCAAAAAAAATTAATAAAATGAAAAAGAAGTCTATCCATATAATCCTATAAAGCTTGAAAACAATGAGAGACTAAGCTTCAAAGTTAATGGTAACCGGTTAATGGCTAAATCGATGTACTAACTAAGATTTTTTCGAAGGTGATAAACCTTCACCTTATTAAAAATTAAGTGTGGGGAAGGGTCTAGCCTAAGACCCTTAACCAAAATATGGCTCTATGTTACTTTCAGTCTGTTTATTTTTATTTTTTTGTGTGCTTAGAACTTTAATTTTCTGATTTAAATAAATTGGTGACGTTTTAGATTAATCCCAATATTCTTTTAAGCTCATTCAAAGCGGTTGTGGAAAAACGATCTCAGGCATTTGATTCATCATTATAGGGGAGTTTTCGTTTTCCTTTCTCTACGTAATATTTATTATGAATCACATTGAGGACAATGTGAAGTTTAAGTCCGGGGAAGGGTAATACATGCCTGACACTTTGCTTATAAATAGGTTCAAGTTATAATTAAATCTTTTGCAAAAGGTAACACTAGTTTGTGGCAATAATACCGGAAACTTGAAACAATTTCTTATAAAACAAAAATATAAATACACGCTTTCGATTAAAAATGTTTTTGTGATATCTTGAAAAGAAAAATGAGTTGGTGAAAATTTCCAAACATGTAAAATGAAACACTTATGCTCAACTCCATCCAATGTGTGAGCTTATTTTTTAGCATTAAATAAGCTTTGCATTTATGCATTTTTGCTTTCATTATGGATATATTGAGGGTGCCTTATGTTGCATGTGAATTAGAACTTGTTTTGGGTATGCATTTCAAAACCTTATAAGTGTTTCTTGCGTAAAAAGGATTTAGGCAATTAGGAAAACCCGACATTCAAGCCTTTATCATTTTCAAATATCATTAGCCAAACATTATCCCTAGTTAGCCCCTTTGAGCTTACTCGGTTCTTACCAACACTATATTACTACACGATAGGTACACTTGCCTTTTGTGTGTGGCTTGGTATTATTAATAACCAATTAAAGCTGAATCTGTACGTAAAATCTTTATCGAAATATATACTATCCGCATGCATGAGCTTTACTTCTTTGATAAACTCCACCTGCTGAATATTCTTGCTCTTGGCTAAATGCTTCTCATAATCTTTCTTTGTAGATTCAAGAGACACCTTTTTCTTATCCTAATCAATCACTTCTTCTTCTTATTCTATTTGCTATTTCTCGAATTTAACAGATTCAATAGTAATAGAATCGGCATAAAACTGATTTTTTACTTCCAAGCTGCATGTCAACGATGGCCCACAGTATTATACCTCAAACAAGTGTTAGTTTTATACAAATTTTGGAAGAACTCAATACAAGCAATTATTTCTTAAACTTTTCAAATTAAACCTTGTATATATCTGTATAAGTCTTTGCTATTACTAGAACACATTATGTATATTTCAATTGTAACATCCGTCCATTTTCAAACTAGAAAATCAAATCCGAACCTGTTTGAGTCAATCTTGTAAATCAAATTTATTATTTACTCATTTTATATATTTTTATGTTTTAAATATAATAAATGTATCACTTAATCAATTTAAATTAATTTTTTAATTTATAAAATAAATTTTATAAATTTGAAAGGTTATTA
>BJCM01056152.1:0-10828 GCA_018326385.1 Flaveria bidentis
TATTGGCAACCAGAGCAAAGATTGACTGAAGATTGTAAGAGGTGTTATCTACTATTCGCAAGCAACGTCCAAGGGGGAATTTGTTGGAGCATATATATAGTCATATATAGTGTGTCCGTCGCTTGTCGAATAGTCTAGGCTTAATGTAATACACCTGATATGTTGTAAACACATGAAACTGGGTCATTCGCAGGAGCATATGCGAATGAGACTCAGTTGTACGACTGAGCCATGCTAATGTACCAGCCGTGCGACTGAGAGATGCGATTGGGACAGTCGTAAGACTGAACCAAAAGTATGGTCCAGTCGCACGATTGAACCATTCGCATGGTCCAATCGCACGAATGGGCCCAGTCGCATCTAATATGGTCCGAGTCCTATATATACCAGTTTTAATATGTAGAGATGAAAGGGTTTTGAGAGGAACTCTGCCCGGAGACTAGGACTGCCGGATAAGAGGGGAGATCATGCTCGATCTTCCCCTTTCCAAGAGTCTTGATTCTTATGTTGTAACGAGCTTGTAATCGTTAGGTTTTATCAATGAAACCATTCAATTATAGTTTGTATTATTGTTTGACTTTTGGTTTGTGCTGTTGTTTATCCTTCCGTCAAGAACACGCTCGGATGATTACCGATCCAAGCCGACTTCACAATAATTTCTTTGAATATGTTGATGTTGGATATGTATTGATGTGACGACTTCTAGGTTTTATGTTTGATTGATTGTGTGAATCGATGTGATGTTTGGTGTTTTCCGTCTAGTTGCTCATCCGTTACTTGATGTCAAACCTAGGACTTATATTTATAGACAAATATAATTCTATTAAGGAAACACTGGATCTCTTGGGATTCAAAATTTTCTTGTTAACTTGTTGACTTGAAACACTTATATTATTTAAATACAAGTGTTTGGACTCCACAACTGGATTGTCTTCCGCAGGAGATTGCACATCTGTAGGAGTTTGCTCTTCCGTAGAAGTCTTCACTTGAACACTTTACTTGAATACTCTTCAACTCTAGAGCTGATTGTTCATCCGTAGTAGATCTTCGGATGTTTGTCTTGTAAGAAACATATCTACCGAAGAACAAAAATGTGCATCCGTAGATGTTTCTTACATAGTAAATTTTACAAGTTGACCAAATATAATGGTTTACCTGCCATCCTACACATAAATCAACACAAATATGTGTTAACCTATACATATAATGCATACATCAAAATAATGAATTACAAATATTCATGACAAGAATTGATTAAAGTTCTAAGCCTATACATAATGATCTAGACCTATTGTTCCTAGATCTAACAATACTCCCTTAAGGCTTAGACACTTGTAATCAACTCTTCAAAACTAAAAGCTCCTTCATTCTTGACACCATCTTCTCGTTGAAATATGATACTGCATCCTTTTGATCATCGTACTTGTACTTGACCTCCATTCTGCATATCTTTTGTAGTGTCTCAAAGTTCAACCCCAAAATGTCTTCTTCTGTTGTGAGAGTTTCCACAACACTTTGATTATTGATTATTTCAAGATCATCTTGTTCTGACATCCCCAGTTCAGATACTTCTTTGATGTTAGCTCCTTTCAACAACCCAAACTCATATCTTTTTCTCTTATATGCCTTTGCATGCAGTTTATCAATCACTTGAATCATGTGAACATATAGGCATACATCATGCTCAGCTCTTTCATCAGCCAACTTTAGAAAGAATTTGTCATGCAAATATGAATTATAACTGGGGTGGAGTAGCTTGATTTTCACTGGATCAAAGACTTTAATACTTTTAGCTTTCTTATTTTCTTCATTCCTTAAAAACACTAGCTCATTAGTTCACTCAACATATCCCCATTCAGTTATGGGTAATGTATATTGAGTACCCAACTCTATGTTCTTGATTGTTGTTGTTGTTCTATTTGAATACCCAACTCTCTTTAGAAATTCATTATCAATTAATGTAGATGAGTTGGATTTTGATCTTCTTTTGCTTCTTTTTTTGTGCTCATCATCTTCTCTTCTTTTGCTTCTTTTGTAATCTCTCTCACAGTTTTGCCCAATGGCCATACTTTTCCAGGATTTACCTCTCTGGGTTCTCTAATAAGTTTTTCCTTCCCTTTGTGTTGATCCTGGCTTTCAGCTATCACTGGCTCTGTAGGAGTCTTCATTTGATGTTCATAAAAGGGATTAGGTGTGTCAGTGCTAAATCTTACTCCAATTTCAAGCTCAACAGACACCACATGCTCCGTCATCCTCCTTAGCTCACCAACTAATCTTCCTTTAATCTCATGCATTTTATAGTTATGACCTTGTAACCAATAGGTCATATTGTATTTGCTTAACTTGGCTGTGTCGCAATGGCCTAACTCCTTCTTTATTCTCTGAATTGATTGAAAGGTTGTGAATGTTTCATAATTGCAATTTGGGGTCATGAAACTTGCTAGCTCAAATTCCTTCAGCATGTTCTTTATCTTATTCATATTCAACTTTCTACCATGTCATATGGAAAACCATAGTTGATTAGGGTCATAAACGTTGAAGATTCTGGCCTTTCTTTAAGTATGTCTTTCGTGGTTAGTAGATCATCAGCCTTTGATTCTTTTTGTTCTTTGAGACACTCATCTTTAGTAAGATCATCATATTCAGCATCACTCTCAGTGTCATCATGAGATATAGGCTATAAAAAAGAAACATCCACTGAAGGAGTGCGCTATGGAGTTGTTGGCCTTGCTCTATTTGAAGAATCTTTAACATTAATCACCTCTTTTTCTACTTTCCACAAATACTTTCTCTTTCTTGAGTACTGAAAGATTTGCTTTGAATCTTCAGTAGATTCTTTTATTATTGTTGTAGGAGCACTTGACTCAAGGTCACTTATCTTCTTTTTCAGCTTATCAATCTCTACATCTTTTCTTTTCAGCATAATGTGTTGTTCATTCAGAGTCTTTTGTGCTTCATTTTTCGCCATCACAAGTTTCTCTTTTTCACAGAGTCTTTAAGTTCTTCAACCAGGTCATGCAATGAATCAATTACTTCATTGTTGGTCTGAGCATCTTGTCTTAATCTGTTCAGTTTTGATTCTTGATTGTTCACCAGCTCATCCTTTTCTTTTGTTATTCCCTTCAACTCTTTTATCCTTGCCAGTCTTTTATTTGACTTAATAGTCAACTTTTTTTATTCTGCAACTAGATAGCTTTTTTGGACAGGGATGTCCTCATCACTCATATCATTTTCATGATAGGCAATAACATCAACATAGTTAGCTTCTATTCACCTTCTTGTTGTTGGTCAGCAATCTCATCCTCATAAACTTCAGTAGGTGCTACACTTGCTAAACTTGAGCAAGGCTCAACAACTTGATCTGCCTGCTCTTGGATAGGTTATTGTTGTAGTTGTTGTTGAAGATCAATGGTTAATGAAACATTTTCAGTTTGATTAGAAAACACTAGTGTTTGTGAGTTGGTGATTGAGAGGGGAATGGTGCTAGCTTGAGATACTAACTCAATCTCATTAGTATGTACTGAGTTATGAGACGGAGTAGCAGAAATGTGTTTTATATGAGTACTCTTAGGAGATAAAGTTTCTGGAGTTGGAGGTTGTTGATGAATGGGTGAATGAGGGTGAATTGGAGAGATGGGCTTGGTGTTTGTTGATACATATGTCCCTAGTTTGTGTGCTTAATGTAAAAGTCTGTCATGGCTTACATATGTGTAATGAAATATTTTAATAATATACGATTTGTGTTTTCATATTTACTTATATCTGATTCATATATATAAACTTACTATATAGGTTGGAAGTCGTTATATGATGATTCATGCTAATGGACCATACCCATGAATACATCATGCTAATGAACCAGTCGCACGACTGAGCTAGACGACTAGATCAGTCGTACGAGTGAGACATGAGATTGACTTAGTCACATGACTGAACTTCAGTCATGCATATAAATTAGTCGCATGGGTCAGTCGCACGACTGAACCATACTAATGGTTCAGTCGTATGAATGAAGAATGCAAACCTATATATACCATTTAATTTGTGGAAAAAGAAGACTTTTGACACATACTCATAACCTAGCCGTCCAGAGCGTCCAGAAACCCCATTCCAAGTTCATAGTTCCCATCTGATCGTTTTCTACTCGTTCTTAACGTTTCTTTAAACATTAGATTGATCGGGATTGCGTTCTCACTAATTGGATCGCCAATCAAATAGGATTCCACACTATTTGATCTGGTTTCACGCATAATCAGTTAGTAATTCGTACGTACACGGTCGTAACATGTGGTATTAGAGCTTTGGCTTTTGATTTTGCATGTTGATTCGATTAGTTTCGGTGTAAAAATCATGTTTTTCATTCAAAAGAGTCATTCTTTTGAGTCAAAAAGTGTTTTTGACGTCTCCAGGTCTCAAAGTTTACGTTTTCCAGCATACAGCGGATTAGGGTTCTTGAAAAATCATGTTTTTGTGTCAAAGTGTCAAAAACCTTTGATTTTGCAAAAACAGCAGCCTTCAGTCGCATAATTGGCTCAATCGCACGACTGAACTCAATCGCACACCCTATTCGCACGATTGAACTCAGTCGCATTATCCATTCGATTTACACAAATTCTAACGTATATGTGTCTTGTGTTACAGAAACATGGCTAGCAGATGGACGATGAGCATGAAGCACAACATTTGTGCTCATCTTGATGTCACATCCCGGAATGCTTCTGAGTTCATGGGGATTATTGTTTTTTTGCATAGATGGAGGATCTTCAAGGCCGTCTCTACACCATGCACACCATATAGATCGAATCAGCATGCTTTCTGTGAAAGCGCTGTAGTAGGCAGGTCCACTGAGCCTCACACATTTGAAGCTCTATTTTTGGTGAAGAGATTGAGATCAGCGAGGATGATCTGAGGAGGGTTTTGGAGTTGGGCGAAGACGGTGACTACCCAACCAGGCTGCATCCCCTGACGGTTTAGGGATGTTTTCTTTGGATCAAGTACGCTGGGGACATTAATGAAGGTGTGCTCAATAAGAGCAACATGTGCCCCCAATTCAAGTACTTGGCCCATGTGCTTCTCAAGTGCATAGCCTCACGTAAAAGTGGCTTTGATGAGATGTCTTATCAAATCCAGAATGCTTACGTAGCTCTAGTACTGAACCATCCGTTCAGTTTCTCTCGGATGATCTTCACGTATATGGTAGAGAATATAGAGGCCAAGGGCAAGGAAGGCTTCTGTATGTACCCTCTTTTTCTATAGATGATAATTGATCAGAAGCTTCCTTTGCTGCCAAGGGAGAGAGATGATGATGTCATGCTTGAGGTTATGGATGATACTACTCTTGGTAGGATGAAGGTGTACTGGGGCAAGCAGGTGAAGCCCCCAGTGAGTAGATTGTTTGGGCATCTGGCCCGGGAAGACTATGTGGCGCCCGCTCGCAAGAAGTGGCATCACGATGATAGTGATTCAGACTTAGAGCCCATAGCTTTACCCACTGATGATGAAGATGACGATGACAGTGAAGATGGTGGAGACACTGCCCCACTCCATCGAGGGCCACTACCACTGATATATTATCTCCACTATCCACACAGGATGGAACTAAGAGGGTTGTGTTCCATCATTTCCTTCCAGATGAGGAGGAAGAGTCAGATGAGGAGCCGCTGGTAAGGACAGTGGGTAGTAAGGTTGTTGCCACTGAGAGAAGGATTGCGACGGTTGGTGGACGCCAGGGTGAGTCCAAGGGTACTACTACTGCTATTGCTGATCCATCATACATCCCTAACCATCCCATCAGCCCAGGGAGAGAATCCTCTTCTAAGGGCTCGAGGAAGAAGTGGAAAGCTCAGCCCCATGGCATTAAGATCAAATGGGGGAGGATTACCCTAATTACCACCACATCTACCACCTTTACCACAACTACCACACCTACCACCACCACTACCACACCTCCTACCACCCCTACCACACCTCCTACCACCACTACCATAGCCACCCCTTCACCATCCACTCCAATTACACCTCCCATATTCACCACATCCACCACAACTACCACCACCCAACGAGTCGGGACATATGCTCAAGTCCCTCTGAGCCATGGATCCACTCTACCTTCTATCGGGGTAGAGGAACAGCTAGCAAACCTTAACCGGATGGTGCTAAAGCTACTTGCCATCAATGAGCAAAGATCTGCACAGCTCAACCAGCTTATGGAGCTCAATTCTACTCAAGCTCAGCATATTACATTGTTGCAAGAACATAATACACATTCTATTCAGAGGATAAAGGAGCTAGAGAGAAAGAACAAGAAGATCATGCTCAGGCTTAAAGAATCCAAAGATGAGCCTTTAAAGATCAGGGAAGGAGATGATGATGATGATAATGATTCAGGAGAGGAAGATGAGGGTGATGATAAAGGACAGAGTGGAAAGAAGAGAGCGGATGATGATGATGAAGAAGGTGATGTTGCTGCATCAGCTTCTACTCAGGCTCAAGAGAGGCGTTCTAAAAGAACTCAAGATCAAGGAGCCTCATCTTCAGCTCCTCCAATTAAAGAATTGACTGATCAATATAAAAGTAAAGATTAGATGTTTTGTGTTTAAAAAACTTTTGTACTTGTTTCGTATATTACATTAATGAAATTTATGATTATCTATATTTATCTATGTTTAAATGTCTTGATTAACTACTAATGATTGATGTGTTAAATGTTTAAATCAAGCAGAATAAACTTCACAGCAAGATGAATATGATATTGCTCCCCTTCAGCAAATCAAGTCTCAATTCACCATGATTCTTGATTTGCATGGGATTGTGAGAAGGTCGGTGAGCTACACTCCCGAAGAAGGAGAAATTATACACGATCTGACCGACGAGCAACTTGCTGAGATGTTCAGACTAAATCCTGATGAGCTCATCAAAGACGCTCAAAAGTTCGATGTTATAAGTGATGATGAGCTGAACGATGTTGATGAAATAGAGATAGAGGATGTCACGTTTGACAACTATCCAGAGTACACTGACCAAGAGGGAAATGTGATCCCCAACTTGGGTGACACTCTCGGTAGTGCTACATTTGAAAAACTTGATGAGATGGAGAAAGAAATAGATAACGATGAAAGCCAAGCCCAAGCCGCGGATGCAGATGTTGATATAAAGAAGGCTGAATGGGCAGCTTGTTTTGCTGAAATAAGAGCCCAACGCACAGCTCCAAAGCAAAATGCCTACACCAAACTATACAAAGTTAAGAAACATCAGAAGGTGTCTGGCAAGATCATAGCATGGGCATATTTTGAGGACTAAAAGTTTATGCTGTAAAAAGGGAGAATGGAATAGAGTACTTCAGGTATCCTCATAATCTGAAGCCTCTCCCAGGCTTTGAGCTCAACCAACTGGCATGCTTAAATCTGTTGTATGCTGATCCTAGAAAGATGTCAGGTTGGTTTGAGTCGACATTAAAGAAGGAATACCACACCAGATGGGTGAACTTCAGATCTCAACAACCGAAGAAGTTTATTCGCAAGTTTGAAGTGGATCCCATATCTAGAAAGCCTAAAGTAGTGTTGAATTGGAGTCCCCCTCGCATGATGTTAAAGATTCCCTTACAGCAAAAGCCTCAGGACTTCATTCCACATTTCAAATGGTGGTATTATGACCGGAGGACGGGTGCAGCGGTCATAGTTCTAAACAGAGAGGGCAAAATGGAAACTATCAGGGTATTTGACCCAATGTGGTTTACCAACTTGTGAGCTGAAGATGTCTACACTTTATACAAGTGGCTACTGTTCTATGACACGCAAGATATTGTACAAGCTCTCCATTTCCAGAATGTGATACGACTGTGCTTTGCGTTTGAAATACACGCAAGAGTCACAAGAGAGGAAAAGTACAAGAGGTTTGAGGAGCATATGAAGGACGTCAGACGTTAGAGTAAACTAGGTCCAAGGGGGAGTTTGTTGATACATATGTCCCTAGTTTATGTGCTAAATGTAAAAGTCCATCATGGCTTACATATGTGTAATGAAACATTGTATTAATATAGATTTGTGTTTTGATGTTTACTTATATCTGATTCATATATATAAACTTATTATATAGGTTTGAAGTTGTTATATGATGAATACATCATGCTAATGAACCAATCACACGACTGAGCCAGACGACTGGATCAGTCGTACGAGTGAGACATGAGATTGACTAAGTGGCACGACTAAACTTCAGTCGTGCATATGAGTCAGTCGCATGGGTCAGTCGCATGACTGAACCATACTAATGGATCAGTCATACAAATGAAGACTGCAAACCTATAAATACCACTTAATTCTTGGAAAAATAAGAATTTTGACACATACTCATAACCTAGCCGTCCAGAGCATCCAGAAACTCTATTCCAAGGTCATAGTTCGCATCTAATCGTTTTCTACTCGTTCTTAACATTTCTTTAATGATTAGATTGATAGGGATTACGTTCTCACTGATTGGATCACCAATGAAATAGGATTCCGCACTATTTGATCTGGTTTCACACATAATCAGTTAGTACTTCGTACGAACATGGTCCTGACAGTGTTTTCACTGGGTAGTGATTGATGTTGTGGAGAATGATAATGTTGGTGAATGGGTGATTGATGGGTTAAAAGTGAGGCCTGAAAAAAGTCCGCAAATGAACTTTCTTGTTGATCTTCCTATTCCAGTTCTTATGGGATGTTGGCCACGACATCCACCAGATGAGAAAACATTGCCATGTCTTCTCCTTGGTATTTACCACAAATCTTGTTCAGTATAGATCTACCCAAATTTGCTTGTACAAAGACATTAGCTAATATTTCTGTCCAAGGCAGCTCAGCAATAATGATTAGTTGGAGGAACCTTAGAAACATGTGTAGATACATCTTGTTCCTAGTTTATGAGCTTTAGTGTTAAAGTCTTTCATGTCTTACACATATGTAATGAAATGATTCAATGAAATATAATATGTGGTTCATGTTTATTAATGTTTATTTATTTCATATTATTATTGTGTTGAGTATAATTCATATGTATGAACTTATTATATAGGTTTGAAGTTATTGTACATAGTTCTTCATCAATAATGATTGAGAAATGTGTTCAACCTAGTTGGATGAGTCTTCATGATAATGGACCATACTTATGGACCATACGCATGAATAGATCATGCTTATGGATCAATCGCATGACTAAAACAAGAGACTGGATGAGTTGTATGATTGAGACATAAGATTAAATTAGTCGCACGACTGAAACTTCAGTCGTGCGTATGACTCACTCACACGACTGAACCATGCTAACGGTTTAGTCGTATGAATGAAAACTACCATCCTATAAATACCACTTAATTCGTGGAAAAACATAAGAATTAAACACAATATATAAGATTTCGATAACCATTGAGAGAATACTTTGAATACACGTACCCTAGCCATCCAGAACGTCCAAGAAAGCTAATCTAACTTCAAAGTCCGTTCTTGATCAATTCCTACTCGTTCTTAACGTTTTGTTTATTCTTATATCGATCGGGTTAATGTTCTCATTGATTGGATCACCAATCAAATAGGATTCCGCACTATTTGATCTGGTTTCACGCATTATCAGTTAGTATTCCGTACGTACACGGTCCTGACAAGTGGTATCAGAGCTTTGGCTCTTGATTTTGCGTGTGACTCGATTAGTTTTGGTGTTAAACTTAACGTTTTCATTCAAAAGAGTCATCCTTTTGAGTCAAAAAGTGTTTTTGACGTTTTCTGGCATTAAAGTTTTGATTTTTCACTATACGGCGAATTAGGGTTCTTGGAAAAATCGCATTTTTCTATCAAAGTGTCAAAATCTTCGATTTTGTCAAAACAGCAGCCTTTAGTCGCACGACTAGCTCATTTGTATGTTTGAACTCATTTGTACACTCCATATGCACTACTGAACTCAGTCGCATTCATCATTCGCACGACTGAACAACTCCATTCATTTGAGTCCATTCGTCTAGTTCATACGCACGACTGAATCTAATCACACAATTGAATTCATTCGCACCCTTCATTCGCACGAGTGAACCATACTCATAGTCCAATCGTACGATTGATACTGTCCTATTCTCAAAGTACCATGTTTATAAAAATGGAAGATCATTTTGTTGTATTTACTACAAGGAAGGACTTGCGCATCTAGAACCTTCTGCTTCTAGAAAATAAGATAAGAAATCACAATAAACCGCCGAAGCTTATAACGTTAGATGACTATCCACAATGGAAACAACGGTTCGAGAATTACTTAAATGGAGTTGATCCCAATCTTTGGACATCCATAGAGACTGGTTACATGGTGCCAGTTAGTGCTAATGGAGTCAAATTAACTTTAGGAGGAATGAATGAAGCACAAAAGATACTCTTCAATGCTGAGAAGAAAGTTTATGCCTTGTTAACTCAGTCAATACCGAAAGACATTTTTCATCAGCTTTCTGAGAACAAACAGGCCAAAAAGCTGTGGGAGGCTTTAGAGAAGAGGTATGATGGTATGCAATGTTGAAGGCGCTGAAGGCTAAGGTGTAGGATTCTTTATGCCCAAGACACCTAGAATATTGATGCGGTTAGTACGTTGTGATCCAAGTCGGGTTATACCCAATAACAAGCTTAGCAAACACCAATTGGTATTTAATTGATGATATGATCATTCAATCAAATATCTACACCAATTTAGAAAATGGGTTTTCTAAATAAATTGCATATGTGGTGGAACAACTTATTAGGATATTTTGTTCCATAATATTATTTGTTATGTTATTTAAGTTAGTTAATGTAACATCAAATAATATGAGGAGTGT
>BJCM01056158.1:0-19784 GCA_018326385.1 Flaveria bidentis
TACATAATCAAATTTTACAACTTGTTATTTTAACTACTAACTTCTATGATTAATTTGCATTAGGTAAAATTGAAGAGTAGGTGGGTGACTTTATATCAAGATCAAAGCTTCGGTATGACAGTCCAAGACGAAGTTTAAAGTTTAAATTAAATCTTTTTTAACCCAATCAAACTTATTATTGGAGTTGATCTTTTGTAAACTAACCCAAGAGAAGTAGGCCTGTTGAATGTTTTGAATTATCGTACCACTTAGATGTTAAATGGGGTTAGTTACTTTTGTTACGTGTTTGGAATTATATGTTTGCATTAACTTTACTTTTTAAATTCGAGCCTAACCAAACCGAGCCGAGCCAGCTCGGTTTAAAACCAAGCCGAGCTCGAGTTCAAATTTCTAGCTCGGTTTCAAATCCGAGCCAAGCCGAGCTGGCTCGGTTTATAAACGAGCCAAGTTCGAGTTTGCTCTAGCTCGGCTCGGTTCGGCTCGTGAACAACCCTAATGTTTTATAGCGAAAAACTTTTGATATCCTTTGGATGTTATTATATGGGTTTGTTATTTGGACACCCCAATGATTTACCCCAAAATTTCTATACAGGTCGTATAGCCCCATACGCGTCGAATAGGGGACCATATAGTCTTTTACGGGGCGTATAACATCTTTGATAGCCCCCTGATTCATCGTAGTCAGTGTCAAAATTTGCTATACGTGTTGTATAGCCGTATATGTGTCGTATAGGGCTATATGGAGCGTATAACTCTCTGACAACCCCCTAAATTTACCTCGTTTTTAGTGTATTCGACCCTATACACCGCGTATGAACTCATATATGGCTTATTAGGTGTGTCGATTTATCTGAGTGAGTGTCTTTAGTATCCAGGAGTGAAAACACACGTCTTGAGAGGGATTTATTACCTCAAAAACTTGGCTGACACTAAAATCATCATTGTTTACCATGCTAATGGCGGTAATAAAAAAATTATCAGGTTTCGTATCACCGTGCGTAATGTTCTGAAACTAAAAAAATAAAGATAAAAATAGGAAATATGAGAAAAAAAAATAAAATAGAGCATGGTATGGTCACTCATTATTAAGGTCATACAAAGCAGCACTTTGTCCTACAATAGTACTATCATTTAGCATTTGTGAATATAAAAAATAATATTGCTAATTTTCTAACCTTCAATTCTACTAAAGTACTACCCCACATCCCTTTGTATGGAATCTTGATAAATAAAAAATACGATTGCTTGGTCAGCATAACAATTTCTCAAGTTTGTTCTTAGGGGACTGCAATAGGAATATAACAGAAGTACATGTACAATATATTACTTCAATAAAACAAATAGAAACCATCTAAGAAGATGATATTAGCAAAAAATATTATTCGGGTTAATAGACAAGTCTTATATGAAAATGAAGTTACATCAACCCCGAAACTATATCGCGCAAGTGAAACATTAATCGAAGAAAAAAAAGCAGTGGCTTTCATACCCATGTAGAAATGATCAGTGTTCGGGTCATCGATAACCTCAATCAAATTTACTATATTGGGATGATCAAGTCAGTTAATGAGTAAACATCGTTATCTAACTTCACTTCAAATGCAATAGAATATAAATGCATATGACGAAGCTGAAAAAATGCCTCATGAAGAACATCAGTCATTGCAGTTTCAGCTGAAACAACTCGTTGCTTTATTAATTAAATGGTACTTGTGAAACATCAGTATTCAAATATCATATCTTTTGTCACAATAAGAATAACTGATAGAGTTAATTACACGATTGGTCATTCTAGTATGTTCATATTGAACTATTGGTTTCAACTTTTGAAAAATTACATTATTGAACCCAATTGTTTGTCTAACTACTATGATAAGGAAATCAGACCTTGCAAGATGAAAGTCGGCAACAAAAAAATAAATAAATAATAATAATCCCCAAATTTTGGTACACTATTTTCATTGCGTAATGTTTCACATCCACCTGGTTTCTGTAAACGGTAAAGAACCTGTTGTAGACACAAGCCAAGAAACCAAACGAGTGAAGAATTATTAACACACTTCTATTAGTTAATGAAAAGGAAGTTTGTAAAATGTAAAAATAAAAATAAAAATATGACATTACCACTACCAGAACCAATTTTGTACTCACGAAAACACTCATTCACCATCTTGTTTTTTTTGTTTTTGTTTTTGTTTCTGTTTCTGTTCAGGTTAATATTTCTAATGTAACAAAATCACAATATAATCTAAAAATCTCAATTTAAGTTTAGAGCCCTAATTGACCAAAATTGTTTTTAAGCAATGTTGTTGAGACCGGATCGGACAAGCCGGTTCGACCGGTTCGACCGCGAATCGGGGGCTGGTCCGGTCCGGTCTGGTGTGATTCGTTTTGAAGTGGTCAAACCGGGAAACCGGACCGGTTCGGACCAGTTTTCGTTTTTTTTAATTTAGTTGGGTAAAAATGGGATGTTAAACCATAAATTAGTACGTCGGATAATATATATTTAAGTTTTATATATAAGTATAAAAAAATATATAAATCATATATTAATTACTTATATTTAATTACATATATAAATATAATTAAAATATAGTTAAATCCGGTCCAACCGGTCCAACCACCAAACCAGTAAGACGTCCGATTTGACGTTCGATCCGGTTCTGAAAACATTGTTTTTAAGTTATCCGTGTAAGAATTATGAGATGGCTAATTACTACAACCCTAACAATATATAAAATATTTAATTTGTTTTTTTAGCCGCCCAGATGAAGTGCGTGCATGCATGCATGGTGAAGCAAAGTATTTAAGATGCCATCCCATGTGATATATATAATATGCTACACTTATTTATCACGTTATGCCATTAATTAGTACACACGTACGTATAATCATAAATCAATAACTAAATAAAGCATCTTGTCATAATGTCAAATATTTAACAACCTAAAAGTAAGTTGTTTAAAATAGTTAAATCAACAAACTTTTTAAATTTACATCGATGTTTACTATAAGACTTAAACCTTTAAACTCGTAGATAAACATCATTATATACTATCAAGCCGTAAGTCTTTTGTTATTCAAAATATTAATTATATATCTTCTAATTTACTTTGTTAAAAAAGTATTCAAATATTATTTTCATATGAAAACTCTTTTAATCATGTATTATATTAGATTCTTGTTTAGATGAAGGATGATATTATTATTTATTTAAAGCGAAAAAGTTCTAAAACATTCTGGTTACCATCTGATTCGGATTGTCTAACGAAAATTCTGTACTGAATCATCAACTATGATCTTAAAAAAACGACGTTGCCACGTTGGGCAAGTCCGCATGACCGGGAGATCTGACAGTTTGATCGTTTGAACTGATATTTTTTTTTAATTTGAGCAAAAACGAATTAAAATTTTTATAATAATAACCGGACTGAAGAGTTAAACTTTAAAAGTACAAAAAAGCTGAACTATATACCAATTCATTCAAATCTACACGGGCTTTAAAGGTGTGTTTACACCATACCTTAAGACTTTTAAGTTGAAATTTTGTTAAACATAACCTAATTATTTATACAACAGAAAATATATGCCGGTCAAACAAACAAAATCTAATGAGATTAGCATGATGCATGCCCTATAATTATTATGTTAATATCCTAATTATAGTAACCTAAAAATGTCAACCGGTATATTTGCTTGACTTCTTTATTTGAAAAGAAGGTAAACTAGTTGGCATGTGTTATGTACTCCGAACTCCATGCATTATCCTACTTTATCACCCTATAAATCACAACATTTCACTCTCATTTCATTCATCAATCTTTCATTCTTCAACATTTGAACACCTATTAAACCATAAAGAACACACACAAGTTTCATTATGGGGAAGTCACTCATTTTGGTGGCTTTCCTACTCATTTCCATCTCAATAGGTGCAACCATGGCTAATGACACTAAGAACACAGCGGAACCGGTGCCTAAGCCCAAGGCAGCGGAACCGGCTAAGCCCAACGCTCCAGCACCGGAACCGAAGCCCAAGACTCCAACACCAGAGCCGAAGTCTAAGACACCTGAACCAACTCCAAAGCCCAAGACTCCAGCACCAGCATTGAAGCCCAAGACACCTGAACCGGCTCCAAAGCCCAAGACTTCAACACCAGCACCGAAGCCCAAGACACCTAAACCGGCTCCAAAGCCCAAGACTCCAGCACCAGCACCAAAGCCGAAGACTCCAGCACCAGCACCGAAGCCCAAGACACCCGAACCGGCTCCAAAGCCCAAGACACCTGAACCGGCTCCAAAGCCCAAAACTCCAGCACCAAAGCCCAAGACACCCGAACCTACTCCAAAGCCGAAGACCCCAACACCAAAGCCCAAGACACCGGAACCAGCTCCAATGCCTAAGAAACCTGAACCAGCTCCAAAGCCAAAAACTCCAGCACCTATGCCAAAGCCCAAGACACCTGAACCGGCTCCAAAGCCCAAGACTCCAACACCGGCACCAAAACCCACGGCACCGGCTCCGAAGCCCAAGATACCTACCCCGGCACAGAAGCCAAAACCTTCTCAAGATGATGCCACTAACTATCTTGACTTGACACCCGAACCAAAAACCGGACGAGAACGGGCTTTTTGCAAATCGAAAGGATCTTGTTACTGCAAGACACTCACTTGCCCGAAGGAGTGCCCGCAGAGGAAGCCGAAGAAGAACAAGAAGAACAAAGGCTGCTTCATCAATTGTGGTAGCAAGTGTGAAGCTACATGCAAATGTAAGCAATTTGTTTGATAAAATGTTTCTTTCAACATATACATGATCATATATACTTTTGTTCAACAACCTCTATATAACCACATACAAACTTTGGCAGGGAGGAGGCCTAAATGTAACGGATACGGTGCGTTATGTTACGATCCAAGGTTCATAGGCGGTGACGGAGTTATGTTCTACTTCCATGGCGGTAAAGGGCGTGATTTTGCTCTCGTCTCGGATACGAACCTTCAAATCAATGCTCACTTCATCGGAAGCCGACCTAACGGTAGGAGGCGCGACTACACGTGGGTCCAATCGGTCTCGATCATGTTTGACACACACACCCTAATTATTTCTGCCAAGAAGGCATCACACTGGGATGACTCAGTGGACATGCTTCTCGTGAAATGGGACGGTGAAGAATTCACCGTCCCATTTGATGGGGATGCTGAATGGAAAACCGACACCGGAGTAAGAGATGTGGTGGTCGAGAGGACCGATGACACCAACGCCGTGAAAGTCACCGTTGGCGGGTTGGTATCGGTTAACATGAAGGCGGTCCCCGTGACACAAGAAGACAGTAAAGCTCACAATTATCAGTTACCATCAAATGACACTTTTGCCCACTTCGAGTTACAGTTTGAGTTCTCGAATCTCTCGGACGAAGTGGAGGGTATTTTGGGGAAAACGTACAGGCCGGGTTATGTTAGCCCGGTGAAGAGAGGGATAGCCATGCCCATAATGGGTGGGGAAGACAAGTATGAAACTCCATCTCTAACATCATCTCTTTGTAAGCTATGCAGGTTTCAGAAACCATTAGAGTTAGCTACACCTGCTACCGTTACTGATACTGATATCCACATATCTCAATACTGATCGATGATTGTCACTTCACACTTTCGTCTTTTGATTCTAGATTGAAATGTATTAATAAGGGAGACAAGCTTCCAGAATTTGATTCTTATGCAAATAATGTAATTTTATTCTATGATTATGATTCATTTTTTGTTTTCTTAATGCATATGAAGCTTCTATTGTTAAGCTTTTAAATACACATATATATAGTTGTTCCACGGCTAGCAAACTCGATTGAAGATATACAACTATACAAGGCCTTAGGTTGTAGTCTTGTAGAGGATACCCATGATCTGGGCTTAAGCCCATTAAGAGTTTACCTATCATGCAGGGGCCCGTCAGTGATAGGCTCATTAAGGGTTGGCCTGTTAGGATTAAGGCCCAACTACTGTCTTATAGAAAGAGCCAACGGCCCACCTGTAACGTGAAACTCAACTTCAAACTCAACTACTCAAGTATTGAGATTTACCTAACGAGATTTGGATGGGCCTCATGCCATCGTGCAACTTTCTTCAGTTTTAAATAGAACTAGTAAATTAATTAGCCCAAGGCCCTGCGCTTTGCGGTGGAGTTCGCTTTGTGTAAATTTCTAAACAATAAGATGTTGCGGTGTGGACATTGATAATACTTAAGTTGCTATTAACTACTACAACTTGCCTAACAACTAACTTAATTACAAATGATATTTGTAATGTGGCGGGTACCCTAATGGTGAAAAGGCACCCCTTTCGCCCGTGAGCATAGACAACGTTGGATAGCCCGAGCCCACCAATTACCAATTCTAGGAAAAACCTGTCACCAGAAGGCCACTACGGTAAAACCCGGCTCACCAACTGCGTTTTGTTGTCGGTAGAACTCAAACTCACAACCTCTCCTAAAGAAAGTCATAAGACTACTAATCAACCAAATGTTTGGTGGTTTTAATTAAAGCCACATTTAAAATAAGTCTAGTGGTTTTAATTAAGTTTAATCATTAACTAAACCCTCTGTTGGTCAAATTCATTAGAATGCTCATCTTTCATGTCAGTTAAGAGCTTGAAGATGAACTATTTGGCCGCCCTCTTTAAACTAGAAGTAGTGGCTTTTGGCGCCACATTGGTTTCCATATTATCATTTTGACGCCCCCATTTTTTATCCACTACGTGAAGTTTAAGTGGGTGTTGGGTTTAACGATAAATTTATTGAAGTTAGAGTGATGTTGTTCCCTTTAAGGTTAAAAATTCGAGTCACTTACATTAGATTGATGTAAATTAGTTATGGTATTGATTAGAGGTTAATTACATAAGCTTATAAATTATTGTTTAAAAAATTCTAAATCATTGCAAACAACAATGACGGGTGTCCCACTCCAGAAACTTAGGGCGAGTATTGCAATGTAACCAACATAAAAGTTAACACCAGCATCTTCATTAAAATCAAGGATATTATTCTATAATCTAACAAAAATGACATTTCTTAATTTATGTATCGCCTTACATTGTCCCAAACTTTGTTAATTCTTATATAACCGGTGTTCATGTCTCATAATGCCTCTCCTGTTCGATTGAACAATGGAGATAGGAGAAGACTTTCCGAATCTCCCACCCGGTTTTAGATTTCATCCGTCTGACGAAGAACTCATCGTTCATTATCTGCTTAACAAAGTGAAGCTACGTTCGCTTCCCGCCTCAGTCATCGGTGAAATCAATCTTTATAATTTCGACCCTTGGGAACTTCCTAGTAAGCATCTCGTAATAGAACCAAAACGCATTTAGATTCATCATAAAATTATCTTTTCTACTAACTACGGCTATGAGGTTTTACTTATGTTTTTCTAAAACTCAGTTAATATAAAAGGCGACGAATTCAGTGACCAATAGGTCAAGGGGGGCGTTTTTGTATTATCATCAGATCTGATGTGGTTTCTTGTTTACTTGGCAGACAAGGCATTGTACGGGGAGGATGAATGGTTCTTTTTCACCCCGAGAGACAAGAAATACCCGAATGGATCGAGGCCAAACAGGTCTGCAGGCTCGGGTTTCTGGAAGGCTACAGGGAAAGATAAACCGATTGTTGCTTCTGCAGGGTCGATAAAAATCGGGTTAAAGAAAGATTTGTCTTTCTTTACTGGCAGCCCGGCAAAGAGCATCAAGACTAACTGGATCATGAGCGAGTATAGATTGCCCGAGCCATCTAGCCAGTCACCCGGATCCATGAGGGTAAAATACAATTCTTCGCAGTACATAATTTTTTCAACTTTGAATTTGAATACAATGCACCGCTATAACTCTGTTGATTATTTGGTTTGCAGTTGGATGATTGGGTGTTGTGTCGCGTTCGCAAGAAAGGTAACAACTCAAAGAGCATTACACTAGTACAAGAATACTCGAAAAACAAGTTGATGTATAATCATACTCCGACCGTAACACAGGAGCTCCCTTCACCGTACATGGTTACAAACCAAAATCTGGACATAGTCTCGAACCGTAGGTTCAACGAGATTCATTTAATGGCCTCGCTTCTTGCAGGTCAAGGTATTCCTTCACCATGTTCTTCCCAATTACTTCAAGGTGACAACAGTGGTCTAGAATATGAAAACGAAGTGATTTATAAAGAAAACGTTACTTTTGATGAAGCTCATCAAGGATGGATCAGTTGAGCATGGTGTGGTTTGGTTGGGTCTGTGAGCTTTTATATTGTGTGTACCAGTGTCTGTAATAAGTTGCAAGCGCAAGTGTCTGTAATAAGTTGCAAGCGCAAGTGTCTGTAATAAGTTGCAAGTGCAAGTGTCAGTCTCATGATGTACAAAAAGGTTGATGTCCGTTTTACTTTTTGTGAATAAAGTTCTATGTTTATCAGATTTTGAGTTTGAATCCCATTATAGAAATGAAAATATACATCAAGAGTAAACTCGTTTGATTTCATTGAATATTGATTTCTTACTAGAAAAGTAGACCCATGAATTTTCATATCAGCTCTCACATGCTTCTCCAGCAGCATAGTGTTTGTGTACCATTCTTCTGTAATCTGAAAACATAGTCAACAAATTAGATTATTATTAAATTCAACAAAACGAACAAAGAATAATATTCGTTGTCTGTAAAAGTTAAATGATTCCTATATAGATTACAGAATATATCATGAGTTGTGATGTATGTTAGTTGTCCATTCATTACAATCATCCTAACAAGATAACATGATCATGATTCTATGGGTAGGTAGAGATATCATGGATTCTAACAGACTGTTGCTGGGATATACTTGCAATTTAAAATAAAAGTTATTACAGTAAAGTATGAAAATAACTCTCTCACCTTCTTTATTACTCCAGAGTGAAGCAGCAGAGCTGTTGAGAGGACTTTCAATATTTGGTTCTGCATCAGAAAGATAACTGAGCCAAAACAATAAACCCCAATCAGAATCAAATAGTACTAGTTCATGAAGGTTTAACGAACCTCCTAATAAACTTTGAATAGACAAAAGAATGGTTCGACAATCATAGGCTGCAGACCACTTGTCCTGCAGAAGAAACATCATTGCTATCATTAGCCAATTAGAAGAAAAGAATAGCTAATTTTAGACAACAAAACCCTCAGAATCAACCCCAAAGCTAAACTAAATTGATATCAAATCATCCACAAATACTTTTGAATAAAAGTTTCCATACGAGTTTCCTAGATAGGGATGAATAAAATTAAAGAAAGATTTATATACCTGAAGGATATCCAGACAGATGTTACCAAACTGGTCAATATTGGGATGGAAGCACATTGTTTCAAATTTAACCTGAGGAGGTTTAAAAGGGTAGTCCAGGGGAAACTGTAATGAGAGTTTATAGGATAAACCCTCGTACATAGTTCCTTTCCCACCCTCAATAGTGCCAACCCATGAAAATATGCTCTCTCCTTTTGGGAAAGCAGATACTCCAAGATCTCCACTCATCTATACACATATACAGCCATTACTGTTATTCACCAAATATGTCATAGGCAAAAAGAAGAATATCACTCCAACAAGATATAACTTTGTAATATCTAAGTGCAGGAAATTAGTAAAACTTTGCAGTGGCAGATACTTTACCAGAGAATGCTCATGTCTCCCTTACATGTACATGGCAATTTGATTATGGATGTCAAAGTTAAACCAGTGACTTTCTTGATTCAAAATTGACACACATATAGGTGTAAGTTAAGCACCAACATTTCATGTATCAGGCAATAAAGCATGTAGATAACTAGATATCACACTAAAGTTGAAAACCGAATGAACTAATATAGACTTCGTGTATAAAAATTAGTCCTCCTGAATCAGAATAAAATATTTAAACTAGTAATTCTGTCATTTCGTCTGTATGGAAAGTGAATATATACTTTTTCTATACAAATGCACAGGTATCAATATCAATTATCACAGAGACATAGTACTAGCCTACAGGTATTCAAATTCATATATACAACTCATATACACTCTTATGTTCATCCAAAATTCATATATGTATGTGCAAATTCAAGCCCGTACAAACCTACAGCCCTAATGTATCAATCGTTTTGCACAAAACATCAACAATCGAGTTTTGAATCCGATTAATTCACAATAATTAGCATATATCAAATTCAATACGTTCAATTAACAACTTCGACATAAATAGACGGTATTACATACCATAAGAGCCATAAGTTCCTTCTGAAGCCTGCGAAAAAGAGGAAAAACATACAACGACAATCAAAACCACAATCACGCACAGGAAATCAGATTCAAACAAAAAATCAAAATCAAATCTCGAAAACTGATAACGAAGAACAAGTAAACAATCAATCGAGCAATCGAGAAACCTCTGAGTGACGGAATTAGTATCTACTGGAACCGGAGATGCCTTTGGCTGTTTCGACGGTGACGGACGACGTTGTTGCTGTTCTTCTGTTGATAGATTATCCATCGCCACTTCCTGTCGAACCTCCATAATCAACGATGAATCGATGATGATATTGATGAAGAATCGTTCGATTATCAGATGAATGAATCGATTGATGGATTGATTATGAATTTATGATTGTGATTGTGATTTTGATTACGATTACGATTGGATTGAAATGAATCTATAGGTTTACGAAAAGAGAAGATAATAGTAGTGTATGAGGGAGTATTTTATTTGAGAAGTGGTGATAATGGACAGCAGAGAGACGAATTGTTAGAAAACTATAGCGGTGTCATCAATCATTATTAGTTTAATATTTACTTTACTCACTATTAAAAAACAATTATTAGTTAAATATTCTCTATTTACTTTACTCACTATTAAAAAATAATTATTAGTTAAATATTCTCTGTTTTCAAAGACTAAGTTGAGCATTCATTGAGAAACATCTGGAGTGATATCGTTATTAAAAAAATAAGAATCGCTTCAAAGTTTTAATTGTCATAAGGGATTGTTTGAACAATTTCTGAATGATTAAGTGATTAACCAATAAAATATCTGAATTATTAAGTGTTGAATCATTAACAGATCTGAATCATTAAAATGTTTGAACCATTAAAAGCTAGTACATCGCTTAACTATTTTAAATTTTTTTAAAACCAATTCAAATAAAAGGTCTTAATTATTCAGTATTAATATAATGATTAACCATTTAGAGGCAAATGTCTGAACCATTTAGACATTTGATAGCGAAACAAACAGTCTGAACCATTAAATGCTAAACCATTCAGACATCTAAACCATTAAAAAGTTAATTTAAAAACTACCAAATAGCTACTAAGTCTACTCAAAAGGCTTTAGAAGACTCTAGTATGCTCGTTATATGTTTCTTGTTGTTTATATCATATGGATGTCTAATGATCTCATGTGTATTGTTTTGCATTGTATATTTTCTATTGCTTACTATATGGTGATCACTTAGTATGTGTTGTTTGTTTGCTCTTTGTCTATTGGGTGTTTCTTCATTATATTTGTTGTGTATATTGTGCTTTCGATTGTCTAGTCTATTTTGAATGTGTATTAGTTTTTTATTCTTGTGATTTTTTTTTTTGGTTTTTAAAAGCAAACTTTCTATCTTTTATAAAAGTAAACTTGCTTATTAATACCCACAACCCCCCACCCCCCCTCCCCAACTAAAACTTTATAAATAGTTCTTATTGGTTATACAATCAATTTTATCAGCCTTTTAATACATATAGAAGCTAGAACAAGAAAAAAACAAATTTCTAGCAACATTGTGGAAGGGCCGAACGCGGTGTTACAACTTACAAGACATTAATTACTTAACATTTATTTGGAGCAATCATAGAGGAAAACACAAACTTAAATGAGTATTTTTGTATACTTTTAGGTTATGTTTGGTATGGGTAATAAAATGGACGAAGTAATAAAATGAATGAAAGAATAAAATGAATGAGAGAAAGAAATTGATGAAAAAATTAAATAAATCATTACATTTCATTATCCTGTTTGACTACCCTTTAGTAATAAATGAATTATTACTTTGTCTTGTTTGTTAGGTATGAAAAAACAAAACAATGAAATGTAAAATTCGTTATGATGGTGACGACGAGCGGTGGTGGTTTCCGACAGTGGTGGTGGTCGGCGGTTGTTTCCGACGGCGGTGGTTTCCAGTAGTGGTGGTGGTCTGCGGTGATTTTGCGGCCATGGTGGCCGGAGGTGGTTTCCAGAGGCGATGGTGGCCTTCGGTGGTTTCTTGCGGTGGTGTTTGCCGGTGGTGGTGACCTTTGGAGGTGGTTTCTGGCGGTGGAGGTGGTTGGTGGTGGTTTCCGGTGGTGGTTTTCGGCGATGGTGGTAGCCGGTGGTGGTGGCCGGTGGAGGTTTCTGGTGGTGGCGCTGAACGATGGTGGTTTCCGCCGGCAGCAACCGTGGCCCGAGGGTGGTTTCCAGCGGCGGCAGGGGTGGCCCGAGGGTAGTTTCTGGAGGCGGTGGTGGTTGACAGTAGTTTCAGCGGTCGTGGTTTCCGGCGCCGACATTGGTGGCCTTCAGTGGTTTCCGCCAATGGTGTTCCCAGGCGGTGGTGGTCGGTGGTGGGCGCTGGTGTCGATCGATCTTGATGGTCGGTGGTGGTTGTGGTGGGTTAGTGGGTAGTGTTGGTGACTAATGATGGAAGAATGGATGGAATTAAAAAAACAAAAGGAAAGTGGATGGAATGAATTTGAGGAATGTAATCAATTACGTAATGGTTCATTTCATTATCTACAACAACCAAACATGTTTTTATTCATTCACCCACAATGATTCATTTCATTCCACCATTTTATTTCTGCATACCAAATGTTCTAACAAGATCTCATATGAGTATTAAAACTTATAAGACTCAAGTTAACGGTTTGTACGTTAGTATTTACGGTAGCAAAATGTAAGTTAACATCGAAACATTAATTAGATTAAGCATGTTAAAACGGCAAATTTGAAATTTTCTAAACATTATATTAAAGTTGTAAGAAGAAAATAACGAATCTGTAAATAAAAAAAAGAAACTTTTAACCAGTTTTAATGACTTAGACATGCGTGCTTCGACAACTTGTATATTATGCTCATGACTCCATTTTATATATAATTTTTATAATTATGTATACTTTAAAATATAATGTTTTATAACTTTTATAGTATACTACTGTGAAATGTCTTTTTTTAATATCTTTTTCGGTATAAGTTTATTGAAAATCAAATTGCGTTAAATATAATATCATTTTTAATTTTAGATACGATTTGGTAATTTATAATATTTTATTTGATGGTTTTTTTATTGATTCTTATTTTAAAATATAAGGTTCTACAAATTTCTGAATGTATCGTATGACGTTGATTTTTATTTTAAAATTATTTTTCTATTCTCCATAACAAGTTTCGTACACATGTATTAATCAGATAATTAATGCTACATGTACACATGTGTTGATATTTCTAATATGTGAATACATACAACTTTACAAAAATATACATATATCTATATCTATTCATGAATATTCATATAACAATGATGTATTTTACCACCCATATTAGAATCTTAGATTTATACTTGAATAAATGTATGTTTGAATTGATTCCCGTAGTTCTCATGTTCTTGTATTAAAACGCGTCCCATATGTTATAAAAATAACACCTATTAGTAAACTCTTGGGGTGAGAAAAAACAAAAATAGTTTTAAGAGTGTTAGTTGGGGTTGAATGTGGAATTAATATACATATGTGACATGTAATGTGGAAAAACATTCATTTCAAGTATAGAGCTGGAAATTGTCTCTATGAAACAGGACACGGTGACTAAATGGTGGTATGGTTCCACCCACGTTGCATTTGCATACACAAAACTTTTAGGTTTATATGGTTTTGTTTCATACTTTGATGTCCAATGGTTCTACAGTTTTGTGTGATGTTAAAACAAATGCCTTTTCTTCTGTATTTACATTTTTTTAAATTTAGTTATGACATGCGTTTTCTTCTGTATTTACAATTTTTTTAAATTTAGTTATGACTATATAAAATGATAACAAGAATTCAAGTTTTAAAGTAAATAGAACTTTTATAACTTAATTTTGATTGCGATGTGATAATTAATATATTTAACTTTCTTTTGGCTATTTATATACATGTGTGAAATTAAATACTCTTTGGATTTGGATTCATGTTGTAGATCTAGATAGCTTAAACGTGTCATTTTACACGGTTGTATAGTTTATACACATAAAGGAGTTAGATAGCTTAAACACATCGTTATAATTGGTTTATATATTAATTTTTTTTAAAAATCACTTTTTATAAATATATAAGCGTGCATATGCCTAGTGGCATTAGCGCGATGCCCACACAAACGCCGCACGCGGTGTGAAACCAAATCTTAACAACGTTGCAGGTTTATAAGGTAGTATTTAAAAGTAAAAATTGCTATTGATATACATGATTCAAATCATTTGATAACTCAAAAATATATTTAGAAGTACAAAAACTTTTATCAATGATTTGTATTGTTTAAATTTTTTATATATAGTTGTATATGTTTGTGTACATAATAAAATCATCAAAATGTTTTTAAACTTTCTACAATTTTACTAACACTTGTATAGGTAATACAACCTACACATGACTTACATATAAGTTATATACAAAAGGTAAATTTTGTTCATGATTTTTCTATTTGAATTTCATGAGAGATATATAAATATAATGTTTTTACCATTTTATTCATCGAAAAGATACATGATTAATAGAAGTTCCGGCAGTCTTAAAGATATTATGTTTCTACCATTTTATTAATTAAACATGAAAAACGATTGATAGAAGTTCTAATAGGATTAAAGATATTTATAAACAAACAAACTTACCTAGTAAAATCACACTCATAACAAACTTTAGATTTACTTAATAACTCTTTGACTCCCATAAATCTATGCAAGTCTAAGGCATACAACCTCCTAAAGATATTTATAAACCTCAAGTGATATATAAAGTTTATTAATAAAACAAGTACTTTTTGTTGTTGGTTGTGCGAGCATTTAGAGTCATAAATAAATCTATAGATTCTCTTTAGAAAAACTAAAAAGAAATCACACATTCACACGTTATTGATGGTATGTTTAATAAATCTTGATAAAGTCTCCCCTTTTCCCCACCTTACAACCCTTATGACATAAATGATAACTCACCAAGTCAAACTAGCTAGAACATATGCATTTGGCTTTCACACGTACGTATAACAGGATGAAGGTAACATATATTACTTGTGTCTATATCTAATATGAAATCGTCTCAAGCGAACAGCAAAGGTGGTTAAGACGGTCTCTCTCTCCAGCTAAGAGGCGATGAGTCGAGATAGAGTGTAACGTCTAGTCGGTCTAAAAAATAAAAATATATGAAATCAAATAATTATGTGAACGGCATCATATCGAATGACCCTACATAGAACCTTCACCAGTCAGTATCAACCTTATTGCATATTCATTGACATGTGGACCTAGACTTTGAACTTGTGTTCTTTATTCATCCAACTTAAATAACACTCTTTCATATATGTTTATGTTCTGCAATTGTTAATCGATCTTCAACACCCTCAATTTTGCAGCAAAAATGGTAGCGACACACACGCTACAAAACACACCCACTTGGGCTGTGGCGACGGTTTGCTTTGTCTTCATCTTTCTCGGGCTTCTTATTGAGCATCTATTTGATATTGCCTCACATGTTAGAATTTGCTTTTATGTTTCTAACGTTATATATTGATCGATTGATGGTTTTTTGATGAGGTTTGACTAATTGGTTTGGTAATGCAGTGGCTTAAGGAGCATAGGAAAACAGCAATGTATGAAGCAGTAGAGAAGCTCAAAACAGGTAAGTATACGGTAAACAAAAAAGAGGAAAAAACGACTAAAATTTGTGATCTAAATAAGTTAATCAGGGGCGGTTCAACATATTTTTGGGCCTCAAACGAACTATTAATAGAGGTCTTTTTTTGGAAAAAAATCATTTTTTATCATAGATAAATCATTAAAAGTTTTATCTTAAACACGAATCAATATGCGTTATCATATTATATTTTACACGAACACATTTTTTCTTTCTCAACACTTCAAAAATACCCTCTTTCATTTAAAGAATTACAAGAATCCCATAAGTTAATATTCAACTAAATTTGTTATATCTTTATGTATCTCTTTAAAAACACAAAATTGATGGTTTTTTCACATATATTTTCAGTTTATAAATAGATAAAAATTGTTTTTTTGAAAATTTTGAGGCCCCTAAAATTTGAGGGCCCCTAAAATTTGAGGGATTATAGTGTTGGTTTAACATGGTACCGAAAATGATTCGGAATCAAAGTTAGCTACAAAAAGCTGTAAGATCGTAAATAAGGTCGCAAATTTAATTTTGAAAATTAAATGTGAATAAATTGCGATTATAAAAGCAGTCATAACTTTTATTTGCATAAATAAATTGATCGCAGGCATAACCTACATGTTAAAAAAATACCAATTTCGATTTAAAATTATATTTAAAAAATTATGTGAGGCATACCCTAAATATTATTTAAAAATAAAAGTTAGAAAGATCCGTCTGGGCGTCTGATAAGAGGGGTCACAACTCATCACAAATATGTTTTGTCGTAACATCTATCACAAAATTGGTCACTTATTATTTATGATGAACTTCCAATCGAAAACTCAAAGGCCGTCGCAAAAAAAAGTTATTTGCCCCTGTTTAACAACGGTCGCAAATGATCATTTTATAGTAGTGCGAGAAATCAAAAGATAGAAACACTAATTAAAGAACATATAAAAGCTGTCACAGGTGAGTTTTAAAATAAGCTAGTGTTTGTATATTGTGCAGTGTTGATGCTTTTGGGGTTAATGTCACTAATACTAGTAAGTACTCAGAAAACAATTGCCAAAATATGCATACCAAACAAAGTTGCATATTCCATGCTTCCATGTCAAAAGAACTCAAATGAAACGGGGCAAACAACCCAAGCATATGAAGTCCATTATGCCACCTCTCACCAGTTTGAACCACAAGCCTCTGAAGACAACATGGTTCGACCCGAATACAGACTGCTAGCTTCAGTTTCCGCCACGTCTAATTCATCTGGTCATTGTAAATCAAAGGTAATTTGATTATATATTATAAGCGTATCAATTTTACTGGTCATTTATAAGATAATATCTTACAAGTTACGAATCATAAGACCTTCTAACAAAGATCTTAGATTCTAAATCAGACTCTGTTGGTTTTAACCCCTTTGAAATTCGCATGTCTAGGGTAAATTATATTTTATTAGTTCTGCTTGTAAGTATGATATTGACAGTTATTATTAGTTTTCTAAAATGAATTTCAGTCATGCTTTCTCTTGTACACAGGGAATGACGCCTTTTATATCCGAGGGCGGAATAAACCAACTAAACACCTTCATATGTGTTTTGGCTATCATGCAAATAGTATATAGTGTTGTTACCATGGCTTTGGGGGGAGCCAAGGTACTTTTTCTACCTTTTATGCATTTCTATAAAATATAGATTTTTATATGTAAAGCTTACAAAAGTGAGGTACCAATGTTAAAAAAATGAAAATTACTAAAATTGCAGTTAGCTCCTTGACTTTTTCCTAGAAGCTTATAATCAACCTTTTGATAATTTTACACAGATGAGGAGTTGGAAAGCTTGGGAGCAAGAAACTCAAACAATTGAATATTTGGTGGCAAATGGTATTATATAATCCAATTGTATAAAACTTTTATATGATTTAACATGTTATACATTAGCAGGTCAATTTATATCATGTGAACAAATTATATATAATTTGACTTAGATGTATATAAGTTCTATTAAAAAAGATGAGAGTTATTATTTTCGTCTTATTTTATAGAAAACTTTATAGTAACAAATGTCATGTTTATCATTGACTTAGATGCTAACCGGTTTAGATTTACAAGACAAACAACATTCGGGAGACGGCATATGAGTGATCCGGTTGACACAACAATGTTATTATGGATCGTAAGTTCAACAAACCTATCATATTTGTAGAGAAAGGTAAAAAAATTATTCTACCTAATTGTTGTAAATTTTCTATTGAAATTCAATGAAACAGAAATGCTTCTTTAGGCAGTTCTTTCATTCGGTAGCTAAAGTCGACTATTTCACCTTGCGTCATGGATTCATATCGGTAAGTGTTCATATTAATGGCTATACTAAAAGAAGGAATTAAAAAAAATCTGTCATGACAATAATTTGAGATTAAACTTTTCAAAACAATGACATTAATAAAAAATTGACAACTTGAATGATAGTTTCCTTGTTGATGATATATTACCTTCCGGTTATAAAAGTATATAAACTTAGAGTTTTTCAAATGGTTGTGGATATTACGATGATAAAATGATATATTCTACGACCAAATAGTTATAAGTTTAATTTCTATAGATGGTAAAATAGATGTAAAATAAAAAAAGTATGTGTTTACTGGTTAAAATAATTGTAATTATTCAAATAAACTGTTTTATTTATCATTATAGGCTCATCTATCCGGAAACAACTATTTCAATTTCCGCAAGTACATACAACGTTCATTGGAAGATGACTTCAAAGTTGTAGTTGGCATAAGGTAAAATTTACAATAGTACACCTACCCTTTATTTAACGTCCATTTCAAACCTCTATACTTAGTAACTTGTATTTGTATGTTCAAAATAACACTTTTATACTTAAAAAAAAGTTGTTAACCTTTTCATCAACTTATAGTCCTGTCATGGGGTTCCTGCTAGTTATCTTCATGCTTATCGACGTTCATGGTACGTTAAACTTCACCCGTTTTTAAAAAATTTGTTTGATCCTTTTAACACCCCGGACACTAAATAAAGCCATAAAGCTAACAAGAGTTAAATGATCTTGGACCTTAGGTTGGCATATGTATCTCTGGGTAGCGTTGCTTCCACTTGTGGTAAGTATAACGTTATACATCAATGTCGTTAAATTCATCACAAATTTTTTGATGGTTTTAGCAGTCACAAATGGGTATCTTTTGTGGTAGTTTTTGGGGTTATTATTGCACTAACTTTGTATCACAAAAAAACTATTTGTTATGACATATGTTTTTCTGATTTATTAACACAATAGATTGTTTTGGTCCTTGGAACCAAACTACAAGTGATTGTGACAAGAATGGCGCTACGTCTCAAGGAACAAAACAAAGTAACCATAGGAGCCCCGTTGGTTACACCTAACGATGATCTTTTTTGGTTTAGCAAGCCTCAGTTCGTCCTAACTCTATTGCACTACACACTCTTTGTGGTAATAAGTTGGTAATGTGCTAATAATCACACTAGTTTATAAAGACCAGACTTACTTATGTTTATTGTATCTATTTTGTAGAACGCTTTTGAGTTTGCATTTTTCGTCTTTGTTACGGTACATTCATTTAACCATAAGTATTTTAACTTTAACCATAAGTATTTTAACTTTTGTTTGCATGTTGTAACTTGTTAAGTGCAAAGTGGATTTTATTTGATCCTACTATTTTCAGTGGTATTGGTAATTCTGTTACAAGATTAAAGAAATTCAAATAATTTTGGTATAACATTTTATATGAGCTCTTTTTTATTAATTTGTGTTATTATTATTATTATTATTATTATTATTATTATTATTATTATTATTATTATTATTATTATTATTATGATTATTATTATTATTATTATTATTATTATTATTAT